>BGPR01014495.1:429-39083 GCA_013235015.1 Araneus ventricosus
TTCGAATTTTTGTACTTGTTTATCGTTATACATATGATAAAATTGTGCATGCAATAAGCATTCAGTTGCTTAGTTTTTTTATATATACAAGATAAAAATTGAATTAGTGCTAAATTTTCCCATTTTTCTCCACATAAAACAGTAAAAAAATCTATATTTAAGCGAAAATTAGATTCACCTTAAAATCCATGCACGGTTTGGTGTAATATATTTCAATGAATCTGCAAACAATATTTGAAGCAAAAATATTCTTATTTGAAAAAGTAGTAGGCACGCACATAAACATTGACTGAGCAAATGCTGAAACTGTCTACAACGATAACACGACTATAACAATATTTTTCTAGGTTCCTACAATATCGTTATAAACAGGTTTTAATGTATTTAGTTACTGGATTTGGCAACATCTACAGCAAATGATGGATAAATTCATTCACTTTCCAAATGTAAACAAACGAGTGCGATTTGGTTTGAACCTTCTTTCCGATTAGAATCTCAAGCGTACAGTTAAATATAACCCAAAGAACGAAAGAAAACAAACGAATTCAGCACACACATGAATCGATTGAAGAGTTTTGGAAGGCGTGCAGGAACTAAAAGAAATAATTTGTTTCAAAGTGCTCAACGTGCTTGCAATTCTGTGAGCGATCAAGGCGTTGATGAAAAGAATTGTCCTCTTTATCAATAAATTTAAAAAATTTGTTATTAGCATTCTGTGTATATAACTTGAATTTCTTTAATACCATTTATTTGCACTTTCACAATATTGTTTTGTTAGTTTCATTTAAATGTTGAATTTGTCTTTTAAATGTTTATAAAATCCAGAAAAAGGACTATTTCCAAGGCCAACAAATTTTACACTAGGCTGATTTAAGTTAAAGCATCAGAAGCAAATCAACTTTTTTTTTACAATAAATGTGCTAGGACGCACGGTGTCTTCATTGTAGCGAGCGAAGCGAGTAGGGTTTGCGTAGCGATTTGCAGGGCGTGCTTTAGCGGGCAAGGTTTAACGGGCCCTAGTTTCTAATAATACTTCATGAAAATATCTTAAAAAGCTATATCAAGTTGTTTTTGATACTCGGAACAGTCTACATGATAATTGTATTGAATTGAAATCTTATGTACTTCGACTTCGGATTGTCATAGTTTTACAAACAGAAGTTTCCGAACATGAATTTTATATAAAAAATCAAGTAAAAGATATAAGCCAAACATTGTTAGGCTGCCGTCTTGTTTGAAAATGAAAATAACATTATATTCACGAACTTTTGGTACATATTTTACGTACATTTTAATTTTATTATTCATGCAAGTTAAGTATATAATAAAACATCAGAAATCCGAGTATACTGTTTCACGAAAGAAAAATTATAATTTATATAGAAGAATGCTTATAATAGCTTACAATTTCCTTTAATAATTATAATAACGACTACTGTAACACTGATAATAAATAATTGAAATGATGTGTGTTCTGTTACAAAATATCTAACCGCTTACGGACATAACCCGAGTTAATTTGTTCTAAGTAAAGTTTGCATATATGATATTTAAAAGTGCTTTGCTATTTAAGTGGTTAAGCAAAGCAAAAATAAACTCATTTTAATAACAACAAAAAAACCATTAATTTTCAAAATTAATGGTCAATTTTCAAAAATGTATAGTTAATAATTCAAGTTGCTGACTTGTGGCTCTTTAAGCATTATTTTGGTAAATAGAAATCTAAAAAGGGCACTTTACGGGGAAAAAAACAGTTTGCCGACCCCTGGCTTAGTTCTTCGAAAACTACGAGTAAATTGAAATTGGGCAATTATAATTTTGATTTTCATTTTGAAAATAAATTTATCATAAATTTAAAATAAACCATTAAGAATAAAATAAATCCTTTCGAAGATAAATATGTCATAAATTTAACAAATTCATTAAAAACAATAGATTTTCCTTTGAAAATTATATGTCGTAAATTCAAAAAATGCATTATTCAGAAGAAAGATTGATTTGATTATATTTCATGCGTGAATTATCTGCGTTTAACGAAACATATTACGATAAGTTTTTTTATTTATATGTAGAGGTGACGTAATTAATGACTATTCAAGTTTATTTAAAAGTTCTCATAAAAATTTAGACACAAAAATAAAGACATCATGTAGGTCTTCCCCAACATAACTTCCTAATCAGCAATCAACTAGGGAGTTAGTTGGAAGTGAACTTTTCTTCCTAACGTATCCTCTGATGCGCATGACTTCATCAGGAGAATTCGGAGTTGTTGTTTCTTATTAGTTCTCCTTCACATACATCTGTATACTGTAAATTCGAGAGTATATGTGTGTGTGTTTAACTTTGTCTTATACGTGAAGAGAATCGCGTATGCATTTCAGGCTTCTACCTTTCATCGATTGAGTTCAAAATTTGATACAGATCGACTATAGTGGTGTAAAGTAGTACTACAAACTAAATTTCATTTGCATAGCTTGTTGCGTTTTTGAGTTATGATGTTCACATACACCGACAGTCAGTCAGTTTTATAGATGGATTTGGCCGAAATTGTTAAAATGACCTTTTAGCTCATAACTTATAAGCAATTGTAGCTATCACAAAACTTTCAATGCAAAATTTTTTTGTTATGATCAGATGATAATTCGTCTAATTTGAATTTTCTATCTATATTTAATCGTAAGAGAACTATGGGGAAATGAAAATTTTAATCCCCCACCATTTCCATTGAACCTTCAGCTGGATAGCCCATCTACGACCTTGGTCGAGATTTTCACCGTCTTTACAACGTTAATTTTCGGAAGTCGTATCATGAGAAACATTGCAATAGGTAGAGCTCCTATAAGGAATTTATCTAAAACGTATGCGCCTCTGAAATAACGTCCCTTCTTTTAGATTTTCAGTATTTAGTCGCTTTCTTTGTCTCATCAGTTTTATACGAATAATTTATGCAAAATTTCATGCAAAAATGCTCTGAAATCACGTAACTTACCGTAAAAATGAGGTTACATGAATACTGTGAGAGTTACCTCGACCCAAAACAAAATTATTTGAAACCTAGGTCTACTAACTTGAAGGAACGGACGTGATTCGACATTTCTCCAGCAGGCAGCAAGCAGCCTTAGCTGGTACTTGAGGCACTAAACTGTATTCCTGCTATTATTGTATGTTTCTTGTTGAGGTAATATTGTTTTGTGGTAAAAACACCATTTTTTATGAACCGATAACTTCCACCTTCACATTTTTATGTACTGGAATTAAACACAAGGTAAAAAAAGAAAAAAAAACTCGTACATTTCATGCATAGTTTTAAATAAAATAGTAATAATTTCAACTAGATAGATAGCCACTTAGCACAGAAAAATTTATTAGTAATGAATAGTGAGCTGATAACTTCAAGAAAGGGGTTACTTGGACCCAGTCGGAATATGGCTCCAAGTAACCCTTAGCCTCCTGTTTGATTATTCATTTTAATTTTTCACCGTGATAATAACAAACTGATAACATTACTTTTTATCATTTTTTCCACTAAGCGGTTTCGCCATTACTCATGTGGATTTATTTGCAGATTTGAAAACAAAATCTCTCCGAAATTACAAGAGGTCTCCTGGGAGCTGAATATACGTGGATTTTACAGGTGAAAAATTGAAAGAATGGCCTCGAAAAATGGGCATTTTATACTACGAGTGGTGCGATATAAAATTGAAAAGTAAATTCCCCCCATACTGATAAAAAGGGGGATTGTTTTCAGTTCCAATGTAAAGTTACTTTTCATATGCATTATTATCTCCCATCTAGTATTCAAGCTTTCGTTTCATTACTAAAAATTACTAGAAATTACGATAGTTAAAAATCTCTGTTTCATTAACTAAAAATTTCTCCCAAAAATGCACAATTTTTCGAGTAAGATGGTTTTTTCATATTTGTCATGTCGAATCTTTCATAAAATAATAAAACACAAACCGCTCTCGCCGCCCTCCGGGCGGGTTTGCGGCCAGCACCCATTTTGCTCAGCACTACCCCTGCCACTTCGCTGCTTCGAGGCTCTTAGACACTTTTTTCAGTTTCAAATACTGCAGGAAGATCAGTGGAACAGACCATTTGTAGACAACAGATTCCTTTAAAATTGTAAAATCTTTCAATAAGTCTAATCTATTTGTAATATTTCGTATAACTTTCTCTCGAATTTCGGCATCAAATTCTTCAGATCCATAAATACAGAATGATATCGCCCAAACTAAACAGTTTCCATTACCTACAATAGGTATTTTACATGTTTGACACGCCATTGTGATGGAACTGTTGGGATCTATATACCAGGTGGTCAGAATTAAAATACCCCTACTCTGAGCTCTCTATACATCGAACTACTCATTGTAAAGGCTCCAAAATTGTTGAACATACTATTCAAGACATGGGGAAACGGATTACGCGAAAAAAAATTAGTTCCAGAAACACCGGTAGATCGCTCTGTACAACAGAAAATATGCTGAAAAGACACAAAATACACATTTGTAACACATTTTTATTTGAACGTACCAAACATTCATATCACAAGGACCTTATCGACGCAGGGAGTGCTGCTCAATATGGTTCCCTTCTTCAATATGTAGAATCTGAAGTCTGTAGGCAGCTTGTTCAACTACGGATCGTAATTGGTCGACTGAGATGCTCCTCACATGCAGAGTGATACTTTCTTTCAAATCTGCCAAGGTTACCAGACGTCCTCGATAACAGGAATGACGTTAGAGTTTGCCCGACATGGGCCCGATATGCCCGACAGGGGGGCACGGTCTCCCCGACAGGCAGTGGCGTAGGAAGGTGGGTGCGGCCGCACCGGGTACCAGCTCTGAGGAGGTGTCAAAAAATTGCCGATTTTGTATTAAAGAGCCTTTTTGTTACATAAAATAACATGTCAAATAATTTACATGGGCTTTAACAATCTCAAGCTGCGGGTGAACGATGTGATGCTGTAATTATTTAGTATTATTGTGTGGTGCGTGAATTGAGGGGGGTGTTCTGTCTCGTTTCTTTGGAACTGTGCTGTTGCTCAAGTAAACAAACAACCGATCCTGTGACTCATTGTCTCATCGTTGCTACAAATATCATCGCTTCAAATCGTTCTGTGCAACAAGATATTTTTAACCCGAATATCGTAATAATATAGTCGGCGCGAAACATTTTAGACAGTGGGGTGAGTAGGTATTGTCCGCTCTAGAACCGACCATAAAGTAAACAAGTTTACTTTAGGATCGTTGTACTCGCGAACGGACGATATCTCCCTCCCCATCCCACTAATTTAAGGTACCTACATACAGTGGGTAAATAAAAGTTTCCCTGTGGAAGCCAATGTTACGAATAAATTAGCATAATTTCTAATCTTTTCTTCATACCTTCAGAAACTACTGAAATATGCTTAATTTAAGTCCTTAAAATGAGTTTATAATAAATGTCTGCCTTTACAAAACGCGGCAATTGTTTTAATTTAAATGTTTAGGAGATATTGCAAAATGTCATGTTAAAAAAGTTTCCATCCGCAGTATGAAAATTATTCCTGAAGTCTTCTGTAAGTGACCCACAGTAAATTTTCGAAACTGGAGCGTACCTATGTATCATGAAGGTATTACAGCAACAGTTGTTTAATTCTAGCTTGTACCTAATCGTATTAAAAAGAATGTTCCTAAAATTATTCCTAATTTGGTGGTTCAGTTGAGAAATGATGGATTATTTATGAAAAAAATGATGAAATCATTAATAAATTGATGTCTGCAATATAATATATTATTGAAACATATCACGAGATTTAAACATTTGAGGATAGAAATCGATCCCAAAGATCTCCGAAGCTAAACCACTTGTATCAAAGAAATATCATGGGTAAGGTTCAAGATAACACTGGACAACAACCATTTTGTTGCCCGTATGATTTTAGCTAATTCTTATGTACTTTCACGCTCTGAATTCGAAAAACCAATCAGAATTTGTCTATCACCCTCCAATTTTATGCAACATGAACTCTCACTAAACCCTTTGTCCACTGCTTTGTTGTATTTGACTCAATGTCGTAGCCAGGATATTTTTTGTTGCCTTTGAAATTTTAACTGATAATGGTGTTTTTATGGTCACTGAACCCGAATATAATCTCGAAAAACCTTTATAACACACTGTTTTTCAGCAACACTACTCGTAATTGCTTTCAAGTACATAGAAAATGTCATTGAAACATGTCGGATCTTGTGTCAAAAATACTTTCTGAAAAAATTAATTGCCGGCCAAGAAGATAATGTTTGGGTTTGAAATGCTCTTACAAATATAATTTTCATAAAGAAAAGGATGTATGTCAAAAATTATAACAGGCGTTTTTGGATCGAGAGTCCTGCAACGCAAATACGATTCAATGCATGAGCCACTTTGTAAGGACGGATGTTTCTGTTTGGCAGCACGTGGAAGCTTCTGCCAAGATGGTGATGTCATATTTTGTGATGATGTTGACTCGTCGTTTAAGGCTCTAGAACTACAACATAACCCTCAAGAATGGTGTTTGTTTATAGACTCTTCAAAGATCAGCTTAAAAGCAGTTCTGTTACACAATGGTAACCATCACCCTTCAATTCCTGTAGAATGTAGCCGTTCGTATGAAAGAAACATACGAAACCTTGAAGCATATGTTGTCCAGTATTGAGTACAGCAAGCATTCTTGGCATATACGCGCCGACTCGAAAGTGATTGCCGTCTTAGTTGGATTGCAAGCAGACTATACAAAGTTTTTTTTTCCTTTCTGTGCCAGTGGGACAGTAGGGACAGAAAAAAAGCACTACATCAAGAAAGTGCGGCCCAAGCGACAATTACTAATACCGAGTGTGAAGAATGAAAAGAACGAACCACTATCTGCCCCAGAAAAAATTCTCTTGCCTCCATTCCACATCAAATTAGGTTTGATGAAGAATTTTGTTAAAGCGATGGACTGTGGAGGAAGTGGATTTCAGTATTTGCGTCTGAAGTTTCCAAAAGTGAGTGAAACAAAAATTAAGGAAGGCATATTTGTTGGGCCTCAGTTTAGACAACTAATGAAATCCGGTGTTTGAGAGTAAGCTGACTAAGAATGAAGCCCCAGCATGAACATCGTTTAAGGAGTTAGAAAAAAAATTCTTCGGAAATCACAAAGCGGAAAACTAAGGCAAATCCTCAATAACTTACTTAAAGGTCTACAAACCATGGGATGCAGCATGTCGTTGAAAATCCATTTCTTGCACTCTCACTTAGAATTCTACCCTGAAAACCTTGGATCAGTAAGCGACAAGCATGGTGAACAGTCCCATCAGGCTATCTCGAATATGGGAGCTCGTTACCAAGGGAAATGGAATCCCAAAATGTTAGCCGACTATTTTTGGACATTTAAAATGGATATTCCTCAAGCCAAGCACAGTCGATAGGCCAAGTACACAAGAAAATGAAGGTTTGTAAAATTTTAATATGCCTGTGTAAATATTGCAAGCTGAATATGATTTCCTAATGTATATAATAAGCGAGTTACTACGTTGCTCAAAAACTATGGGTGATTGAAAAAAACGGTTAACAGATTCGAAATCAGGGCACAAAAATACATAGGTATAACCCCTTCTTTCTCAAGCAACACGAAAAAAAATTTTTTTTTGTTGTCCAGTGTAATCCACGAATAAGTGCTCTTCAAATCGCAGTTGACCCAAAGGCTGATTATAATATTGAAGTGACACCTCAAACGGCGAGAAATGTCATTACAAAAGCATTTTACAATGGACGTGCGACCAGTAAGAAACTTGTATAAATCTCTGCAATTGAGAAAGAGCCTCGCGTTTGCAAAGAAGCATCTAAGTTAGCCCTTAATTATCTAGGAATCGAACCCTTTTAAAGATGAATCAAAATTTAATATCCATGGATCAGATGGTCGAGTTATGGTCTGGATATAACCAAATCAACAGATGCTAAAAAAGAATTTATGTGGAACTCTCAAGCACGGTGGCGGAGGCGTCGTAGTGTGGGTGTGTATGAGTGTTGCTGGTGTCCGCAATTTATGTTTTATACAAGAAATATGGATAGGTACAAGTATCATAAAAATCTAAAGCAAAACGTCTTAACTAGTGCAAAAAAAATTGTCCCTTAGAACTACATTTACTTTCCATCAGGACAACCATCCTAAACACACCTCCAAGATTTGTCAAGAATGGTGCCTCTATCATGTTAAATAGCAACTTTATAATCCACCCCAATGTCCCGACTTAATCCCCATAGAACATTTATGAGAAGAAATCAGTCGTGAGCTCAAAAAATATGACATTTTGAACAAAATCTAACGACAAAGTGCCATTTAGGGCATTTGAAGCAACATTTACTCGAAACAACAACAACAAAAATATTGGCAAGATTCATTACACAAGGTTTGAGAGTAAAAATAAAGGCTAGAGGGAGTCCGACCATTAAATACAACTTGGTTAACATAAAAAAGATCTTTTCATAAATTATATAAATACCGAACGGAAACTTTTTTTGTTCCTCATCAGTGGCATTTTTTGTTTCTTTAAATTTATTTTTAATTCCTCAATATTTTTTCTTTATAATACTCATAAATAATATATGCATTTGTGTTGAACCAATTTGTTAATTTTCGTTTCCTTCACAAAATATTTTTTGGGACAAATTAAGCTTTTATTTCTGGCTATAGCTTCCTTCGTAAGAAAACCTTTTTTACCCACTATACACGAGCCGGGACACACGACGAAATCATGTATCACAATTTTCGTTAATTGGTGATTTGGAATAATTTTTGTCTTAAAAGAAGTAAACCACGTTCAAAAGTATTGATAGATTCTTGGAATAAGCTTCGAGAAGTCGGTTATCAAGATGAGAAGTCTAAAGGTCTTTTAAAAGACAAAAGAAATGACTTTGTTGAGGAAGCACTGCAATTTGCAAAAGGCACTGCTTTGGATCAAGAACTGAAAAGGTCAATGTTAGAGTGCATTGACAGGTTTCAACAAGAAATCGTTACACTTTTGCATGGGATGTATATCAGATCAGTTTGAGTCTTAGAGCCCGACAATCTGATCGAAACCTCTGAAACTGAACATCCCAAGTTTGTACAAAGTTTGGTTGAAAATTACAATAATCTTTCTGCAGATGGTATCCTTACAGAAATTCCACGTTAGAAGATTTCTAAAAGCCGCCAAAGTTCCAAAAGAAGAGTCTCTTGGTTGGACTTCCTTAAGATTCTTAGAGTTTGTGGTTGAATCTGAACTTATCTCTCTGTTCCCGATCTCATTTCAGCATTAAGATTTCTTTTAACTTTATGTGTTTCTTTTGTATCGCGTGAGAGGAGTTTTTCGAAATTCAAACTAATTAAGAATTATCTCAGATCCACTATGAACCAAGCACGACTCTCTAGATTAGCCATTTTGTCAATTGAAAATAGTGTAGCTGAAGGTATCGATTTTGATCATGCAATTTCAAAATTTACGGAACAAAAAGAAAGAAGAGATTCTAAGTATCACGTTAAAGTACAGTTTGTTGGATTAGAGCCTAGAGAATGAAACTTGTAAGCAAGTGTGTTTTCATTAAATTTTATTATAATAATAATAAAGTTATGCACTAGGCACGAACACTATGAAAAAAGATTTCTTGCATTGTACATTAAACTGGCTTTTTACCTTCCATTATTCATAAAACTATTTACAAAATAGTTAACATTATGTGCCCTATTTACTTAACCGATTGAATAAAAAAAATTGCTTTCTCAATAAATTTCATTTTATATTTTGATGGACATGGAGATGGCAAGTTTAAACTCTGCACCGGGTGCCACCAGACCTTGCTACGCCATAGTCGACGGGGGGGGGCACGACCTGCTGTACGGGGAACGAGTGTAATGAAATTGGTCTCAAATTTTCGAAAGATTCTTATTTATCAACTACAGTTGAATACCCCGTACAAAAATTTTCCCCGACGGGGGAGCCATGCCCCCTGTCCCCCCTCTGGCGCCACCCCTGCGCGACAAAAAAGATTTTTTAAGTATACCTACAGCCAAAAATCAGAGGGATTAAGATCTGGAAAACGAGATGGCCAGGTTGACGGAAACGCACGACTAATTACTCTATCATTAGTAAAGTGTTGCCGAAGAAACTGCTGTACACAGAGTCCAATGTGTGGAGGCGCTCCATCTTAAAGGTAATTGAATCAAGACATTGCTGCCGTTGCATTTGGAGTGCAACAAAATTTTGGAGCATGTTTTTGTACCTCGTGGCCGTTACGGTGCTTGTCACAGAGCCATTGCGCGTACCCTCTTCAAAAAAGAAAGGTCCAAGAATGAATGTGGTTGTGAATCCACACCAGACTCACTTTCGGCGAGTGAAGTGGAATCTCTTGGAAAGTGCGAGGGTTTTCCGTGTCCCAAATGCGACAGTTATGCGTGTTGACTGTTCCACTTAGATGGAAATGCGCTCTCATCGTCTATTGTGAATCTGCTGCCATGGCCACATGCATCCACTTCAACTCTAGCCAGAAAGCTAGCCGTCTTCTCTGTCGATGGCCAGCAAGTGCTGATTGTGACTAATCTTGTACGGGAAAAAAATGCACCATTTTTCTGAGTACGTTCCGCACTGTACTGTAGGGACAAGTGTCGTGACACTTCACGTGCACTACTACAGCCTACAACGTTATCCATTGATTGTTCAACAATAGCGGTGGCAACATCTTCAACGACATCTGAACGAGTCGATTTGCGTCCTCGACCCGGTTGAACTCCAAGATGTCCAGTTTTCTCGAATCGAGCGATCATTCTCCTGAGATCTTGTGGAAGTAATGTTGCTTTGCGTAAATTCTTAAGTCGACGAAACTCTCGAAGTGCAGCTGCGGCATTTCCTTTGTTTTCATAAAACAGCTTCACAAGCAAAGCGCGTTCTGGCAGCGTAACAGACATCGCTGATACGAATGACGTTTTCCCAGTTTTATCCCCATTTATGCCCAGGACATAGCTGCAAACCAAGGGTTTATGCAACTTTTTGTGCTTACAGTGCGAAATTGCAGTTACAATGACGGTTTAAGTTTCTTCACTTTTTTATCTGCTTTTTTTCATATCGGCAATAGAAATTAAAAAGGAAAAATTCCATATCGCATGTGTTTGTTTTTTGTGATTATTTTTGTCAGATTTTCTGTTGTGTAGCGCCATCTATCGGTGTTTCTGGAAATATTTTTTTCGCGTATTCCGTTTCCCCATGTCTTGAATAGTATGTTCAACAATTTTGGAGCCTTTACGATGGGTAGTTCGATGTGTAGAGAGCTCAGATTAGGGGTGTTTTAATTCTGACCACCCGGTTTTTAAACTAATATGGTAAAGTCCTCAGAGAGTTCGCCAGCCCCAACCACCAGACCGATTTCGACATTTTTTTTTTCATTTGAAAGGTTATGACGTCTAGACATGTCATCAAGAATCGCCTGCCCCTACCGACCCCATTTTCGAACGAAATCGGAAAAACTCTTTCCTACTGTATATTCTTTATAGGGAAAAACCTTTGGACAGTTCTCCAGTAACAATCACCGGAGGGATTTCGACAACTTTTCTTTTAATTGAAAGGTTATGATGCCTATATGTGACATCATGGGTCGCCTGCCACCCACAATCCCCCATTTTTGAACAAAATAGAAAAAACACTTCTCCACAATATATTCTCTATATGTTTTTCCGATTTCTTTCGAAAATGAGGATTGGTGGGGCGGGCAGACGACATTTGATGATATATCTAGACGTCATAAGGTTTCATATGAAACACAAATTGTCAAAATCTGTCGGGTGGTTGAGGCTGGCAGACTCGGTGAAGAATTTTTTACCAAATTATTTTAATTATACCTTTCATAAAATAATAAAACATTCTCAGAAATAATATAATAAAATTAACCGAACGATATTTTAAAATCTTTTTAAATTGGTTCCCAATGAGAAACAATTTTTTCGAACTAAATTACTTTTTGTATATATCAAAAAAAATTCTGGAATCAACAAGCAAATTTTCTCTATAGTAATATAACAAATAAAAACAATGGAAACCAGCGGGAGTGTTCTCCCCTAAACTTTCTCGAATACTTCCCCAAAAGGTGCCGTTTCTCCTTCCTCTTAAAAAAAATTCGAACCTACTGTTATCCAGAATCCAATGATGTAAGATCCCCTAAGATCCCCCAGATCATTAGCGGTAACTTTTTTTCCCACGCCATGGGTCACAGGACAGAGCAGGTGCCTCAGCGGGAAGTCCTCATTAAAACGCCGCCAAAGGGAGCTGGATTTGAGTCTGGCGCCCTCGGTCTGCTCTTTAGTGGACGTGATGAAAAGGGTCAATTATCTCGAGCATGAGAAATCGCTGGCGACGAAAGGACAAGCCCAGAAAAGGTAAGGAGCCAATAAGGGCTCGCTGAGGTGGACTCCACTTACAAAAATTGACGTGGATTTGTGGAGAGGTTTTCTGGACCGTTCCCCCAGGAGGAGGACGAGAGAGTAAAAAGGAAAGTGCGAGGGAAGAGAAGTCGGGAGATTTTTGGAAGGCTTCTTAGGAAGAGGACAGAGACGAGCGAGGGCTCGATATTCTTGGTGGTAACAAGATAGACTTGGGTCACTGAGACCTCAAGTCCGGTCGACGGAGACCAACTTCATTCTTTTAGGCCACTCGTAGAAGTGGGCCTGTTTGGTTATGTGAGCACTGTAATCTTCTGTACCTGAACTGTCAATATGTATGTAATAATTTCATCTTATTTAATCAAGATATATTATCTAATCAATATTCAATAAAAACTCTTGCACGCACGTGCTAGAAATAAGAGTATTTCTTGGCTCTGGACCTTCCTCCCCAGAGTCTTTGGCTGTCCAAAACGTTACAATGACTATCAGAAGGTTTTTCATTATAGTGATTGAAAAATATCTAGGTAAAGAATTCAAAGAGATGCGTACCGATTAAAACGCATCTATCGCACACTGCTAGGTTTCACTCTTGCCGTCTCAAGGACAAACTGACGTAATCGCTCCTTTCGCGAGCACAGACGATTGCTTCCGTACGCATGTGCGTGGAGATAGCGGATTGGTTTCAATGGTAAATTATACAGACAGATAGACAATCAACCCTTTGACGGATTCGGCCCAAAATTTTATGCGGACCTACATTCATGACGATAAAACTGTGTATAAAATTTTATCCATCTGGCTTTTCAAGTTTTTGAGTTATAGCGTTCGCATGACCTCGAACATACAGACAGACAGACTTCCCGTTGACGGATTTTGTCCAAAGTTTGATAGAAACCTACAAATTATGTGTCAAGTTCACATACCACATTTCATCCCTGTATCTCTAATAGTTTTCGAGTTATCGTGTTCACAGACACACAGACAGACATAATTCCAAAATTGTGTTTTTCGGACTCAGGGAGGTCTAAAACGTGGAGATTCGTCAAAATCGAATTTTTTGACGATTACAATACTTTCTCTTTGTTTACTTCGTATACGAGAAAGTAAAAAGTAGAGATGAATGTACAGGTGATATTTCTAACCTTTGCATATAATTCTTACATACACAACGAACTATATTGCAAATACTTGATACGGAATACTTTCCGCTTCGTTAACTCATTAAACTTCCGATTGTTTGGACTGCCTTTTGAGAGCTGTTTCGATTACACCTCATTTCATAAAAATCGAGCATAAATTTCTTAGAACCACGTTTCATCAATTTTTTACTACCGCATATTTAATTGGAAGATGAGAAACAGACAATGGAAATGTCACAACATCTGAAAGAGAAAAAAAACTGTTGAGAATCTTTCAATGGCAAACTTCTCTCTTTTCCATATTTTGCAGCTGCGTTATGTAAACAAGCGAGGAATAGAAGTCGTGAAACAATCGTCGTCGTCATAAGTCAAAACGATTTCGCATAATACCCTTGAAGCCGACTAACACTTCCCGAGCGTCGAGTTGTATTTCGCGTTTAGCGTTTGTTACCTCGTCTTATTTATTTCTTGGCCGCGGCGAAGGTCACCTTCGGAACTGAATGCAGAGATGCTGTTTATTCTTTTCTTTTATAACTCGCAAATAAGGTTACGAAGAGCTGCTTAAACGCACTTTCAATTTTAAAAGGATGACATCGATTTTTTGGAAGGAATATTTTGGTCGGTTTTGCAGTTCTTTTTACTTTCTCGTATACGAAGTATACAAAGAGAAAGTATTGTAATCGTCAAAAAATTCGAACTCGAGATTTTGACGAATCTCCACGTTTTAGACCTTCCTGAGTCCGAAAAACACAATTTTGGAATTATGTCTGTCTGTGTGTCTGTCTGTCTGTCTGTCTGTCTGTGAACACGATAACTCGAAAACTATTAGAGCTACGGGGATGAAATTTGGTATGTGATCTTTAAACATAATTTGTAGGTTTCTATCAAATTTTGGACAAAATCCGTCAACGGGAAGTCTGTCTGTCTGCATGTTCAAGGTCATGCGAACGCTATAACTCAAAAACTTGAAAAGCCAGATGGATAAAATTTAATACACAGTTTTATCGTCATGAATGTAGGTCCGTATAAAATTTTGGGCCAAATCTGTCAAAGGGTTGACTGTCTGTCGGTCTGTATAGTCGCATACTTGTAACAATTATATCTCCTAAACCCTTTGGCTTAGATAAATAAAAATTGTTATGACGTTTGCTGATATTAATTATAGATCTGTGCTCAAATTTCGTTTCAATCCGTTGGAAAAAAAAAGGTGTTCAAATTGCATATTTCGTTCAAATTGCATATTGCGACTCTGTTGGCGAGCGTTTGTTTATTTTACTCGAGTTAGTATAGTTGGCTTTTGACCTTAGCGGTCTACGAAATTGTAGCTTCGAAAGCGCTTCATTTCTTCCCATTTGGTTCTTTTTTCTCCCTTTTGGCGAATTCTGATCCTGCTCGGAATATTTTATTTCCGTTTTGTCGTTTCAACGTGTGCTGTGCAAAACTTGTTGCGTTCTCGGAATAAGCAGATTCGAAATTTTTATCCGAGCGAGTTTGCGGGGAACTGACTTAATTTCGCTTATTTTTTTTATCTCCACTGCGCTAGGGGTTTTAGCTTATTTTTTGTCCCTACATGTGTTAGGAGTATACGAGAAAGTTTAGGGGAGACCACTCCCGCTGGTTACTTTCTCGTATACGAAGTACACAAAGAGAAAGTATTGTAATCGTCAAAAAATTCGAACTCGAGATTTTGACGAATCTCCACGTTTTAGACCTCTCTGATTCCGAAAAACACAATTTTGGAATTATGTCTGTCTGTATGTGTGTCTGTGTGTGTGTCTGTGAACACGATAACTCGAAAACTATTAGAGCTACGGGGATGAAATTTGGTATGTGGTCTTTAAACATAATTTGTAGGTTTCTATCAAATTTTGGACAAAGTCCGTCAACGGGAAGTCTGTCTGTCTGTATGTTCGGGGTCATGCGAACGCTATAACTCAAAAACTTGAAAAGCCAGCTGGATAAAATTTTATACACAGTCTTATCGTCATGAATGTAGGTACGTATAAAATTTTGGGCCAAATCCGTCAAAGGGTTGACTGTCTGTCGGTCTGTATAATCGCATACTTGTTCAGTTTTGAAACAACTCCCTGCGCATGCCTACTAGTGGCAACGCCTGTGCAAGGAAGGGACGCTCCGAAACTTGGCAGTTTGCCAAAAACAAATTCTTGAGTGATTTTGTAAGGAAGCAAACATTTAGGGAGTCTCGCCAGGTCTTGTTGCGCAGAAGAATGAGCAGAGGATTTGAATTTGTTTTGATCCTTCAAACCACGCGTGGTTCCAACTTTGGTTTACTTGCGACGGAAGTTTATTTGACGTCTTTTATTATTCTAGTTTTCTCTACATGTGTTAGGAGTATACGAGAAAGTTTAGGGGAGACCACTCCCGCTGGTTACTTTCTCGTATACGAAGTACACAAAGAGAAAGTATTGTAATCGTCAAACAATTCGAACTCGAGATTTTGACGAATCTCCACCCATTAGACCTCCCCGAGTCCGAAAAACACAATTTTGGAATTATGTCTGTCTGTCTGTCTGTGAACACTATAACTAGAAAACTATTAGAGCTGCAGAGACGAAATTTTTTATGTGATCTTAGCACATAATTTGTAGGTTTCTATCACATTTTGGACAAAATCCGTCAACGGGAAGTCTGTCTGTCTCTCAGCGTTCATGTGTACACTATAACTCAAAAACTTGAATAGCTAGATGGATAAAATTTGGTACACAGTGTTATCATCATGAATGTAGATCCGCATCACATTTTGGGCCAAATCCGTCGATGGTTTGATTGTCTGTCGCATTGTATATTCGCATATTTTTAATCGCAATAACTTCTTAACAAAATCACTTAAATAAATGAAATTTGGTATGTGGCCTTCTTCTCTTAATTGTAGATTTGTGTCCAATTTTTGTGTCAATCGGTTAAAAAAAGGAGTTCAAATTGCATAATTAATTTTTCTTATCCGATTCTCCATGCGCATGCGTACTGGTAGCAATCGCTGTGCACGCGGAAGCTATTGAGCGAATGTCGTCACTTTGTCCTTGGGCCGGCAAGAGTGGATCCTAGCAGTGTGTGATAGATGCGTTTTAATCGGTACGCATCTCTTTGAATTTGATTCTTTACCTAAATATTTTACAATCGCTATAATCTACAATGAAAAATCTTCTGATATTCA
Source organism: Araneus ventricosus (assembly GCA_013235015.1). Classification (NCBI taxonomy): domain Eukaryota; kingdom Metazoa; phylum Arthropoda; class Arachnida; order Araneae; family Araneidae; genus Araneus; species Araneus ventricosus. Next base: position 17,153 of record BGPR01014495.1, read on the forward strand.
TTGGATTCTGGGTTACAGTAGGTACAAATTTTTTTATCCACGCGGGGGAAGGGAAAATAGCACTTTTGTCTGGAGGTATACGAGAAAGTTTAGGGGAGACCACTTTCGCTGGTTTGAACTTAATTTAAATTAAATCGGATAATTAAAGTTTTGAGGATTCTAAGATTTAGCATGATTTTTTTCAAACTGCGGCGTAAATAATAAGAAATATTTCAATTAATTAACTGCAATTATAGTGGACATAGAAGCGGTTGAAAACCAACATAAGAATAACAATAATTTACTGAAAATTGAAAAATATTTTTCATACACTAATGGAAATTCCGTCAACCCTAAGTATGCGGAATTACTCATGATGATTATATTTATAAGCATTATGGGTTTAATCAAAACGATTCGTCGTTTTTTATATTTGTACATTCTTGTACACAAAGGAAACAAAGAGAAATTATTGCGATCATCAAAAAAATTCAAAGCATTGTAAGCTTTAAAACGCACTGAATCCGAAAGTACCATTTTTGGAATAATGTTTGTCTGTCTGTCGGTTTATCTCTGAATACAACAAATAAAAAACGTGGGGATTCGTCAAAATCTCGATTTCGAATATTTTTACGATTACAATACTTTCTCTTTGTATACTTCGTATACGAAAAAGTAAAAACGGAACAAAAACTAATGAAAATTCGTATGTGTGCTTTTTTTTAAACCGAAATTCTAAGTGTTTATCAAATTTTGGACGTAATTCCACCTATGTTCTGTCCATATGTGTTCATGTAAAAACGGTAACTCAACACATGTAATGTCATGTTGAAATAACAATTTTATATATATATATATATATATATATATATATATATATATATTTCTATAAAGGTACAGATTTTTCTTGACATGTTCAAATTCTGATATATCTGTGGTTTTTTTTTATTCTATCAATTTTTCTATTGTGAATTCAATATATTTAATCCATGTTTAGTTTCATTCTAAAGGTAATAATTCACTGTGTTTGATTTAAACTACTTAATGCGCATTTATTTTTTAAATTCTAATATACGTATAATTGTCTGTGTAATTTTCTGAGTTAAATTTAAAAGCCTCCATTCCTGCGTTTCTTGTTGTTCTACAAAACACTGCAAGTAACAGCAGAAATTCCTTCACAGCTGCATCCTCCCCATGATGCACTGTAAAGCAAATTTTTTCAGAACAGGAGCTCAGTGAGAATGATCTAGCGCCTTTATGTCGAGGAAACGATCCCTGGTTCTTTGCCCGTTGTCATTTCGGAGAGGAAGTTGGTGTTCCCCTTCCTTACAGTGTTTATTCAGATTCAGAGTTCTGGTGGACTGTCGCTTCCTTGACGAGGGAAACTGGATCCACAACAAGATGTTGACCAGATGATTTGTGACACCCATCTCTGCCTGTCCGTGAACAACTGAACTAAATTTCTTAAAATCCCCTTTTTCCCGATTAAGTTTGAACTCCACCACTAGTTAGCGATAGCTAGCAGCCTGTTTTGATTGGGGTAAGATGTGGGAAAGTTGACTGCTCGCTCTACCCATCACGTTCGAGGTTGTAGCAGGTTGGCCTTCAACGCAAAGAAGTTTTAATTCAACCAGTGCGCTACCCAGTTTTAAAGATTTTTGGCTGGTTTGGTAGACTTGGCGACTCAGCAGGTTTTCAAATAGCTGGCTGGGTGCGTAGTGGAGGAGATTTTTTATTTTGGCTTCGGTCTGGAAAAAAAAAGAGAAAGAGGGAGGAAGAGATTTGCCTGATGAGAGGAGGTTCAGTGGATCTGGAAAGAAAAGTGATGCAGAAATGAGGAAGGAAAGCACTCAGTGCTTTTAGGACTAGATACTCGTCCATGCTGAAATAACGGAATGCTGGAGTTAGCTTATTTTATGAACTGACACCATGTTGCTGCGGTAGCGACCATCCTTCTGCTGATTGGGCGCTTTTCTGCTATATACTTACTTATGGTCGAATGTCCGTTAGTGGCCGAGGCATGAACTGCATTTATCATGTTTCAAGACTGTAAACGTCTTGAAAAATCTTTCTTCACGAACGTCACAAATGGCTGGGGAATACCTTTCTTTTTAGTCATCGTGTTGCCGGACTTGATGCATTCGGACTGTGGCAGAGTTCACCCAACATTCAATTCCATACTCTGAAGATTGGTAAGACCAAAAGTAGCCAGTTCTTGCCTTAAGAACCCCCACAAAGCAGAGACAGCACATGGATCTTGCACTTATGGTCATTATCATCAAGTATGGCGTGTAATCAGTTCGAGACAGAACTCCTAGGTAGACATACATGGTCTGTGCAGCCGTGAGTCGTGTCGTCAAGTCTGCGGCAGGGAAAATGTAGTCCCAGTTTCGGACAGTACAGAACCCCAGAGACATGCTTGAGGTCCTGTATCACAGCCAGTGGTCGTGTCATCCAGAGTCTGCCCAGGGGAAAATGTAATCCAGTTCGAGGGCAGGGCTCCACAGGGGAGACATGCATGAGGTCCTGTCACAGCCAGTGAATTAGGTGTGGTCTGCCAGAGGGAAGATGTAGTCAGTTCGAGACAGAACTCCACATTGAGACATGAGGTCCTGTGCAGCCAGTGGTCGTGTCATCAGAGTCTGCCAGGAAAATGGTCAGTTCAGGACAGGAACTCCACAGGTGAGACCTTACATGAGGGTCCTGTCGCAGCCGGTGTCATCCAAATCTTGCCAAGGAAGGAAGAGTAATCCAGTTCCGGACAGAGACTCCACAGAACTAAAACACTGCCGTAGGGTCCTGTCACGGCTACGAAGGTGGACATTGTCATCCAGTTTATGGGAGAGAATATGGATCCACTGCCAAATGTAATTTAGACTCTCATACCAAGAATCCTGCTTCTAAGGATCGTACTTAGTTGTTTCTACCCAGCCAGATTCAGCCTACTTGCCAGTTGAGATACTGTCACTTTGAGGTAAAGTTTTAAAGCAGAGGTAAGTCCCAGCATTTTTGTTTATGGTGATGAGAGATCATCCCCTGATGATTTTTTTTTCCAATCATGCTTTTGGAGTAAATTCTCATGTAAATGTGAATTTGTGTGTGTAAAATCTAAAAGGGTGATTTTAGCTGAGTAATAATGTACCTTGATTTCAAATTTTTGCCCCAAGTAACTGCAAAATAGCTATCAAAATTAAATGGAAAATTTAGCGACAACTTCAAATATCTCTTCATATAATCCTATCTTATGTCTACAATCTTCATTTAGCATGTGCTTTTCATAGCTAGGGTCTTCAATTGGCCTATTTTAAAACCATTTTATTTATCTTGCGCCCATATCAACAATCTATCATTTATTTTAATTCTATGCTTCAAGGCTAGATGGTTGACACATTGGGCAAAAATTCAGGCCTAAGTTTGCTATAATTTCACTGTACCTGTGTTGTAATTTCTTTTGTCATACAACTCAGAATACCATTAAAGAATCAATCTTTAAACTCTCAGAAAACCATTCTGAACTAGTTGGGCCACTCACAGGACGAGGAGGGCGGGGTGCTCGGTTATTAGATGCATGGTCGTGGGCCTTTACGGATTTCGCCTGGGTTGCGAGGTCTCAGTAGGCAGATCCTTTGATGTTTCACTTTACCACTCCCAAATCAGGACTAAAATTGGAGTCGGCGCATGAAATATTTAGTTTTGAAAGTTCAGTTGGACTTCAGCATTTGCCATTCCGCTATGCCAATTTCCATCGGTTTTAAAACGACGTTACTTTTTCCCTCCCGTGTTTCAGAATTCCATTTTGGAAGATATGTGAATAGCCTGCTTAACGAACTCAAATCCAACACTTCTTAGATGATTCCAATTTGGGGCCTCAGTGGAAGGCGCTGGCGCATCAAGGGATCCGCATTTAGAGACCTCACTCGAGGTAGAAATGAGCTCAGAAATCTCCACTTATAGGGAAGAGAGAGGAGGGTGGGTGGGTAGAATGCACACGACTTTGAACCTTATCTCAAACAACTGGAGTATCAAACTGAATGACGTGCATTTTTCGGCTTGAATGGATGGAAAAAACCAGTCTGGGACAAATAGAATGGAATGAAGTACGATGAATGTCCAAGCTTTGCGGTGGACATCTCTAAACCAGATGGCGCACTAGCACTCCCTCAGTTCAGCCATCCATTGGGTGGGTCATTCACGGGCTCCATACCATGGTCCTCAAATCCCCAGGGTTACTGCGCCTATTGCTTCGTCCCGGTTTCAAAGGCAGGACAGCCACCCCACCCTGAGGATCTACATTTTTGTGGTTTCCTTCTGTGAGACCTCACTACCCTCCACCGGTCGTATTTTCCAGTTTTATGAACCAACGCTCAAATGGATAAAGCTGGAAATTCGCCGTCTAATATTCCAATCATTTGAACTGTAGCAGACAGTTCCATTTCGGGCATAAATTTGGTAAAATTCACGCACATTTGGACTGCGCCAGCCGCACTTTACGGACAGCCTTGATCCCCTGGTTACTGCGCCTCTTCCCCCCCACCGCCTTCAAAACGGGTCCCCCCTCCTGATTTCCCATGCCCCGGCTCCCATCCCACATCTTCCCTCCCCCCCCTTCTGGTTTGCTTTTGAAAACTTAGTCCCCTAACTAACTATTTCAGTATTGTGGCCTAATTGGGCCAGAATGAATATCAAAATGGATGGAATTCCAGCTTTTTTCCCTCCCAGTCTACTTTTCTGTTTTCCTCCAGTTTCTTACATTTGATAGAAGGATTTGAAATAAACGTCATTTCTTATTTCCCCATTGACGACAGGTTTTTTAGCGGTGCACTCCAAATTGTTGGGCTTGTCTCTCAATGAATATTCAGCTTAAGATGAAAGTACAAGTGGACTAATGAGTTATAAACACCCTTTCAATGAGTGTCCCATTTGATTCTCAGTCTCAGACCTTGAGAAAACCACATTTTTTTCACCATTCAGTAACATTTCTTTAACATTCTGAGCTTGCTCATGATCTGTCATACCATCAAGTAGTAGCTTCATACTGAAAATTATTGTTTCTCGTCTGACAGTGAGTTCCTGGACGACACACTGGGCATTCAATAAGCCTCTACAGAGAATACATTCTTTTTTGCTAAAGAGTAAAGGCGTCACTCCGACAGCAACATCATTTGGTGGTTGAAATTACCAGAAAGCCTTATACGAGCAAACGGCTCATTTTTCTATCTTCATTCTTGCCAATTATTGATTTTTAAACTTGCTCAGACATCTTTATCACCTGTTTATATATTTATGTTGCCCTTAAATTAAAGCAAGAGGTTTCTAACTCATTCTTTTTTTCCTCGTACCCCTTGATCTACCTTTTTTTTTATTTTTGGAGTCCCTGTATTTGTCATATTTCCTTGCCCTTATCATCAGCACAAATATGTGTTTTTATCCAACAAGATGGAACAAACTGAAAGCGAATTAGAAACGCCTCAAGATAACAATAACAAATTTATTGGAATATATATTTTTCTGTTTTATAATACCTATTAATTTTGCCAGCACCAAAACCAGTAGAAACAGCATTGTGAAATCATTTCGTTATTCTATGATGACAATTGTTGTTGTGATGTCAACTATTCAAGAGTGTAAGAAAGAAATTTCCAATGCGCTCTCGAGCTCATTTCAGCAGGCCAGTTTCATAAGAATTATAGGTTCAAATAGGGTCAAGATATTATCTCATGCCCGGAGCTGCGTCAAGCTTATATATAATATGCGCTTAGAATATATAAGTAATGTAGGAATTGTATTTTCCCAGTCTAGTTTAAAAGCGTAGGTTATTCCTTTCCACCATTAATGTTCTCACTTTTCACAAAATACATTTTGAATGTTTCCCGGTTTTCTTCTGTTTTCATAATTTCATTCTATGAAGAAGTTGTTCCAATCGAAAGTTTCTTTCTTCAGAAGCTTTAAGGAAGGTGCCATAATTCACTTTACTGGCATTTGTGTATTACTCTGTACAACTCGGCATGAATTCACAGCAAATTCTTTAGTTGGTGAAAGTGAATTATTCCTTAAAGCTTGAAAGAAAAAAAAATGCTATTCAATATTACTCTTACGAAGCTCAGCATAGATTCACAACAAATTCTTTGGTTATTGGTGAATTATTCCACCTTCCTTAAAGCGGAAGAAGAAACCCAACATTTGTGTATTCTCAGCAACTCAACACATGAATTCTGTGTAAAATTCTTTGGTTAGTGAAAGTGAGATTATTCACCCTTCTTCGCTTGAAGAAAGAAACTAACGTTTGTTATTATTGCTCATTACAGCTCAGCATGAATTCTTTTTAATAAATTCTTTGGTTTAGTGAAAGTGGAATTATGCCACCTTCCTTAAAACTTGGAAGAAAGAAACTAACATTGACAACTGTTACTCATACGTCAACGTAGATTCACAGCAAATTCTTTGGTTGAGTAAGAGGGAGTGGAATTGTTGTCACCTTCCTTAAAAACGAAGGAAAATTGTTTGTTTGTGTGTTATATTGCAATATTTGTAATGATTCACAACCAATTCTTTGGTTGGTGAAGAGAAATTAAGGATTATGCCACCCAGCCTAGCAAAGCGGAGAAAGAGCTTCTTTCAGATTGGGACAAACTTTCATGGGATAATGAAATTTGGAGAACAGAAGAAAACTGAGATGGAAGAGAAACCATTATGAATATTATTAGCAAAATAAAATTTATATATGCGAAAGAGTGCTTCTCAGGTTAAAGTTTTCATGTGTAGATTAAAAGTTAAGAATAAAATTCACTTTTTTACATTTTGTTTGTTAAAATAATGTCAATGCTTTTAAGTTTAAGAAAATGAATTAGAAATCCATAATGAAACGTTAAAATGGGGTCTTCTCTAACTTGAAACATTTTTTTCTACTTACAAAGGTATATGCTTTACAGGATAGTTTTCGTTTTGTTATTCTAAAGAGCAGTAGAAAATCTAAATTTCAAGTTTAATTTCAACAAATTTCGTTGTACAGAAAAATCATTCATAATCCTAAAGGTACTATTATAATTGCTTTTTTTGTTTATTGATGGGAATGTCTACAATCGTATTTGTCATCCAGGTATTTCCAAAAAAGCAAGTGAAATTTATTTCGTAGAAAAAAAGGAAATTAGTCAGAGGTAGAAGGAAAAAAATATATAATTAATGGGGAATTAAATTGGTTTGTGAATAAAATACAAAAGAAATTATAGTAAGAAAGAAAGTCAGAATAAAATCTAAGTTCAGCAATCACTCAAAATTTTTTAAAATGAAAGAAGATAAATTAACTCTAATTGTTTTCCTTTCAAAATTTATTAGTCTCAAGATGATGATGAAATAACAGTGACAGCGTGGAAGAGTAGCAAGAATAAGTCCATGGGCAGGCTTGCAGATAAGCAATTACTTCAAATGATATTAGAATTAACTACGATAAACAGCGTGTACTGAGTCAAATATTATGCATTTTAAGGTAAAATAATCAGTGACATAGAAACAGTAAGTATGAGCACGGGTACAAATACGACCGTTTATCACTATAAACTTATATTTATGAAATTGCATCCCTTGTGAATTCTTTATAGAAAAAAATACGCGTGCTTAAATGGAAAAAAAATGTTCCTTGGTGGTTTCATATTATTTGAAGGTAAGAATTGTATTTTCCAAAGAAAGTTTAGAGCTTGATTTATGCTAAGGAATTAAAATGTGAGATGGGAAGGTCGCGAATTTTTAAGTGATATTTATTTAGAAATAATTTCCATCTTTTAGTTTAAAGAAAATAATACAATCTTGAGTCTATTGATCCTTATTAAAGTCTATTTCTCTCTAACTCAGGGTAATCTTCCTTATAGCAGTCAACTTTTAAAATAGTTTGTCTTTCCTGTTCGACTGTTAGAAGAATTTTGCTTTGTGAAGGTGAGTGGATGAGAATATAATCAAGTGAATATGTTGAGTTAATTATAAAATGTTACGATCAGTTTCTGGCAATCTTTGAAGAATTCACTTGTAAATTCTTTTCTATAATATGTAGAAGCTTAGAAAGATATTCATATTGAAAAGTTTCATAGGAACAAAATTTTATAACGAAACATAGGAAAGCTGAGATATAATATATAAAATTAAAGAATATTAATATTAAAAAATAAATTCAGTATTCAAAGAAATCTCTTTCTATACTAACTGAATTAAAGCATGGTTGATATTTGATCAGACTATTTGCTTGTTAAAATAATGCTCTTACACTTTTAAGCTTAGAAAATTAAATCAATCCTGAAACAATAAAATGAAGTCTACTTGAAACATTTTTAAAATCACCAAAACAGTAACTTTAAATTAATTTTAGGTTTTAATAATTTCCCAAGGCAGTGGAAAATCAAGAAAATTTAAAGTTTAAATTCAATATTTTACCAATTTCATTGTAATCATTTAACGAATAAATCAATGAAATAATATTATTTATTAAAATAACATTTATAAACATCCATAATGCAGGTATCTCAAACTTAATATACCAGTATTTTTTTACAAGAGAAAATCATATTAAGACTAATTTTAAGGGTTTGTATAATTAAACATTTAGATATTTTTCCTCTAATAAGGTCTTTCACTAAAGAGATTCAATGTGAATTGAGAAAAAAAAAACCAAGGCCTCCGTAAAGGACTGTCTTGTTTCATAGTTCATTTGTCACGCATTCATTGACAGCTGGTTTGCCCTGGTGCTGCGTTGCCCTCAGCAAACCAGCCGATCTATCAGTGACCCACATTAAATCACTCATAATAATCTCTGTCCAGAGATGTTGATAGAATCATTATTGATATCGTCCCAGTTGTTTCTAAATTTAGACGAGGCAGACCGCTAAAATTTCTAGACAAATTCTTTTTTTTTAAAGAGGTTTACCGAACATTGTCTTGATCAGCTTTCGGTGATCTTTTTTGAATACCCGTTGCAGATGGTTCATTCTCTTTCCACTTATAAAGGAGGTAGAGATGGGAGAAACTTAAGTAGAAAATCCTTTTTTCAGTACAAATCTGGGTGGAAGTACATGAGGGAATATTTTTCGATCCATGTACTGTTAAAACAGTGTGTTTAGATGATGACTGGTTCCCGTATCAGTGGTAAGGGAAGTCTATACATGTCTTTCGACAGGTCTCCCATACTAAGATTCCAGAAACTAACACCATTTTGGTTGGAGCTTCTACCATTTTGTCAAGTTCTGAACTTTCTGTGTACATTTATTAAATCTTCAAAATCATTTGGGCAGAAACACCAGATTGTCCTCCCAGAGGTGGTAATAGTTAAGTGAATTACTGAAGCAAAGCCAAAATAAATATTGTTGACGTAGAGGTTCTGCAGTTACCCTTTAGTAGCAGGTTCAGATGATGTTCTCTCATGATGGGACAAGTTAGGTCAGCAAGAAATCAAGCTGAGTCAATTCTTGAAATGAGTCAAGAAAATTTAAAATCAATTAGACTGAAAAGGTTCTACAAATGTACTGGTTTGAACTTGTGTGACCTTACTTATCTGAAAGAAACATGATTGGTTTGGAAAAAAAAACAGGCTTCATTGGCGAGAGGAAAAAATGACAAATACTGTTTGGTGAGTATCGGAAGGACAATCAGTTTGTTAGAATTGTTTACAAATTTTTCTCTTTAAGGGGAAAAGCGTAGATTAATCAGTATTTTCCAAGTATTGTGGTGAAAACGAATTCATATAGAAAAAATATATCTTTAGTGATGGTAACAGATGCGGGCAAAAGTCAGGAAACGTACTCTAAAATACTCAATCTTGGAGAGTGATCAGGAAAAAATTTACTGTCTTTATTCTTTTTTTATTAATGCTTATGTAGCCAAATAATGGTTCCAGATGAAACTATATTGAGAACAGTAAACAAGTAAACAATGAACACTGTGGATGAAATGTATTCTATCATTGACTAACCCATAATGAAAACAAATCGTAAACGGTCTTTTTATAACTCTCTACAAAATAATCATTATATATAAAATATATCACTTTGTTGATAGAGTTTTGATTTTCGTTGAAATTAAAAACATGAGTGGAAATATAATTGAGCTGAAACACTTATTTGACAAACCCCGTCAAAGTTTTGAAGTTTTGATAAATTCAATCTTGAAACGCTCGTTTGAGTCTATTTCTCTAATTTGGAACATTTTTCATCTAAAACAGTCAGCCTTAAAGTTTATGTTTTGATATTTTTGAAAACTGATAGAAAATTGGAATTTCAGAGTTTAATTTGAGAGCAAAATTTCTTATCAAAGAAGAAACTGAATCAAACCTAGAGAATTGTTAATATATGATTTGCTGTTATATTTGTGCAGAAGAAATATTTAAAATCTTGTATTTGGTAATTTCGAAAATGTATAAAACTTAGAATGGAATTTGAATACACTTGTAGAAAGAATTAGTCAAAGCTAGCTAAGATGCAGAAGATATAATCCATATAACACTTTGTTTGTGCAAAAAGCTTTATATGAAATTAACACGTCTAAAATACACCAAACTTTATCATATTTTAGAGAAAATAATGAATAATTTTAAATTTTTCTTAAACCTAAATTAAAATTCAACCGATAATCAAAAATACTAAACAATTAAAATTAATAATTGGTAATGAAAAATGAATAATGTTAGAAAGTTTAATACTTATTTATGAAATTTAATGCATCAGAAATAAATACAAATGTCTAAAACATGCAAAAAGCACTCGAGTATAACAAAGTTATGAAAGAAGGATAGGCCGACACATATTTAGGAAAGGCAACATAATGGATAGTATTTTCAAAATTTGGTTAAGGATAGTTAAAAAGAATTCACTTAGCTGTAAAAATATTATGATTAATGAAGATAGATAGTTAATTGCTGAAAAATAGGAATGATCAGTTTGAATCAATTCGCCATAATTTTGTTCCCAAGGAAAGCTTTAATAAAGTCACTAAAACAGAAAAGGCAATATGGATTCATTTATAGTCCTGAAAGAAGGAGAAATACTTTTTTTATATTTAAAGAAAGGAAAAGAATGTATATGATTTTAAATTTTCAAAGCAATTAAAAAATTCAAATTTAAAATGACTTTAAAAATATGTTAAAAGAAATACAGAAAAGGTGAAAATAAGAAATGGGAAATGAAAAAATAAATTATAAAAAATGAAATTAAAAAGAATAGAAAATATAGAAATAATCAAAACATGAAATGAATACTAAACTAAAAAAATGAAATAAAAATACAAATACATTAAAGTAGAAATAACATAACTAATAATGAAAAAAAATGAAAATATAAGGTGGAATAGGGAATAAGATCAGATTCAGAATTGCACAAGAAGCAAATATGATCAAATCAACTCAATTTTCTAAGTCTAATTAAGATAAAATAATGTGTTTCCCTTAACTGAGTAGGAAGGGAGGAAGGAGAGTGGGTTGTCCCAATAGCCACCCAATGCTCCATAGTGCTGTCACTAAACATGAGTGTTACTCTTACTCTATATTCCTCTCTTCTCTCCTTTATCTTTGGTGCATTTACCCTATAAGATAATAGCTTTCTGAATTCTATACAGCTGTGAGATGAAAAATATTCCTATAATTATGGTTCTCAAGCCGGGATTCTGTCTGCAACTACTTTTCTTATATTAATAAATACATAAAAGCAGAATGCTCTTACAAAATTTCAGTATTGGCAGGTATTAAATATTCATTTCCCGAAATGGCACTGCTTCTTCGTCTCATAGTTGAGGAGAGGTTTTACAGGGGTAAAGTGTGGAGGTGACAGGCGGCAGCCAGACCTGAGGCTAGAGCCTGGCGACCAATCAGGGTAACTCGAAAATGCTGTGCTGTCTTCCATTGGGAGTCGAGATCAGGCTTTTCCTGAAAATTCATGTGACGATACGGCCTATCAGGGAGGTATAAAAAATTACACTCTTGGGTCATAGGTGTGACTGATCAGATGGGGCAACCAGGCTGAGCTGTGAAAGTGCTGTATAGTTGTGTGCTGGCTGTTGTGTTGCTAAATCAGAAAGGAACCACGACGAACTATTCGCTATTAATTAGAATTGTTGTCTGTTTGCGTTGCTAATCTGTGCAGATCATTGTTTCCTGTTACCTGTACGTGTTTTCATGTATTTGGCAGATAAACCTTCCTCATGTCCTGCGTGTTGGACTGTTACCCACTACAGAAAAATTTTGTACTGTATTGATTTAACACTGAAACTTTCAGAAACAAATGCTACTTTGTTTTTCATTTTAATCTAATGCTTGTCTCTCCCTTTCCAACACTGCTTTTCTCGTACCTCCAGATTCGCACAGGTAACCCCGGGATACGCGCCACAACTTGGTGACCTCTGCCGTAGAGTTATGTTTGTTTTAATTCACCACATTGACCTCCCGTCTTTAAAGGCTGCGCGATGGTGATGCACCGGAACAGATTTCTTAATTTTTAGTTTCGTCAGATACCGACGATGCAAAATTACCCTCTTGAAAAACTAATGCACCTCAACTGCTTGTGAAGACTTTCGACACGCCAGTAAAGCAGATTTGTATACACTAGGCGAGACATACGTCAGCTACTACTTGAATCAGGTCTCGAAACAATATTACTCGTCCTTCTGATCTTCTACCTTATCTAAAGGGGTAGACCTTCCTGTATGCGGCAGACAGGTTTCTTTTCAGCACGGCGTAAAGTCAGACAGTTGCTCTTAAAAGTAATATAAATCATTCACTTTTTTTCAGGCTGATACCAACCGCCTGTACTCTTACCGTGATGTACTTTTCAGGCATATCCCAAATTAATAAGCAAACTTTAATTTTGTAATTTACGAAAAATTAAAACATGCTTCATTACATACTGGCATTTACCAGAAAAAAGATTTATTTATTAGAAACGGAGGCAAGACTATGTAATCTAACATATTGGTAGCCATTATGAGTATATATAGAAACACAACTGTATTAGTAGCCATTAGTATGTACAATCTAACATGTTAAACTAATACAAAGTGAAACATATAGCAATCTATTGTATTGAGTATGCATTATACCCAATCAACATATTGGTATACATTAGTATATGTAATCTAACATATTAATTACATTAGTATATGTAAATCTAACTAACATATTAAAGGTATACATTAGTATAAAACAATCTCAACATATTAGTACTTGTTAGTAAATGTAATCTATTTAAGTGATCTTATTTTAATAGCATATTTGGATACTTTTGATTTAACTTCACTTCTTTCATGTTCTCAGCCAAAACGAATTTCGTGATCAAATTTTTCTCCTCTGATGTGCTAGAAGTTTGAAAGTTTGTACATTTTAGGTACTCTCAATGACAACTATTTTAGTACCGATTTAATTAATAATTAATCCTATTATAGCAAGTGTAATTTATTATTACTTAAGGAAAATAAGTGGCGTATTGGAAAGACTGATTTCAAGATTACGTATTGATATTTATTTTAATTATAGGGTAAATTACTGAAGCCAAAAAGTATTCTGCATAACAAAAAATCTACTTTTTTAAAACTTTGAATAAAAGTGTGTGTTCTAAAAACCTGTTTTAATTAAATTTATACTCTCTGTTTTGTAGCTTTACCCCAACCAAAAAGTAAGTTCAGTGTATATTGGCACCATGCATTATGATATTTTAACCCTGAAATACAATTTATATTTTCAATATTATTGCGGAATTTCTCATGTATTACTTTTAGTATCTGGCTTACTACTTCTAAGAACGGCCTTACTTCTAAGCATTTCTATACGGAACACAAGAAAATTACTACACATTTGTTGCAGAAGTATGATAGGATTTATTCAAGATCGAGTTAAGCAGATTCTTAACCCTACGATGCCAGTGATACATTAATATTACTTAGCACACCTGGCTGTGTTCTTTTACACATTCACATTTTGTTTATTTTTTTAATTAACTCTAAATAATCTAATCTATTAGCAAAATGCTTATTACTTTGGCTAGGTGAAAGTTTTTCCTCTAAGTATCACGCCACAACAAAAACAGTTTTAAGCTAATTAAGTTTTTTAATTTTGATAAAATTCCGGCATTAATTTTTTAAGATTATTTTACTAATATTCTTACTAGATGCCAGTAAATCCTCTACATAGCTAATTACGACATGATTATGGTTATAAAAGTATAGCACAGTCTAGAGCCTAAGCGATGAGATAATCAAGAGCCACCTAAATGGCCAAATTCAGAGTTTCCGTTTTAGCTTCGAAAGATTTTGAGATACGGAAGAAAAGTCGGTTGTAGTGTTAATAGTCCGTGTTTTATTTAATACAAAAGGGTGCTGTTGCAGAATTAATGTGGACTACTAGGGAAACATAAAAAACTTGATATATTTGTTGGACATGAATCCCCAAATTTTAGTGTAAGAAGACATGAGAGGAAAGAGATTGCTTACTTGTTAAAACTATCTATCTTTTCTTGCTGGGGTGCTTTCCGTCAACCACAATAGAAACTTATCTGGGGTTCTTGGAAGGCAGGACCTACAAATCTCTCAAAGGTTGTTACGTGACCGCACAAATGAGTTTTGTCATTTTACTTACTGCTTACATTAATGCTCCTCACATTATCACATATTCCTCAACTGTATAATACTTTTATCTGTATGTCATTGTTTTCAGGTCCCGAAACGCAGACTCTGAATTGCATGGTGGCACTGTATTGGCCTAATCTCCTTCTTCCCCGCAGCCACTTTACTATACATAGACACGCCACTTTTTTGCTGGCTATAGCTGGCCGCCGTTATAGAGGTTAAAGTAGGCTCATGAGTTTGAAGACACTTGTATCATAATGGAATTCACTAATTTTGGTGTCTGGTGTGGTTCCTGATTGCAAGTTCTGCCCTTCCTCAGGATGTGCCTGCCCTGAGTGAGATGTAAAAGTTCGGATAGGGATATGGCTTAGGTAATGGGCCTCGTATGAAAATCTTACCTAGGTTCCAAAAGAATTTCAGGGTCTTTTCCCAACTACGCCTCCATAGGCTTTAAAACTGACCCGTCATCTGCTATTCGCCTAGCGGAGAAAACTATAAATTGGGGTCTCGGCGAAGATAAAAAAAAGAAGACAAAGAAAATATGTTCAGTTAAAATAAAACAATAAGCCAGTGGAATATCCCTATAACAAAATCGCTTGGTTCCAGTTGAAAATTCGCTGTAGAAAATTTCGTTCTGCGGAGATTAAGAGATTTTTTTGATTATTTAAGTAAATGTAACAAACCTTTTAATTACATGTACTTCTCTGGTTCAAAAATATTTAATTATGACTTTCAGTTAAAATGAGTAATATTTATTATGAAATTTATTGTAATATTATATGTATTTTTTATTGTATAAATAAAAATTCTCAAATTCTCTTAGAATTTAGAAGATAATATGTACTAGTGGATAAACATAAATGCGTATTGTCACATCATTTTGCTGTTTCCACCCCAACTCCCACCCAGTTCTTGAGTATTACAGTAGAAATGCTGCTCCCCTCTGTAGGAAACTACAAGGTTACACAGCTGCCATTACCCTTCATAGCATTCTATCTGTTGTGTATCTCTTCAGAATGAACAATGCAGGTGGTTCCCATGAAACAGGCACGCATGTGAGCTATTTGTTGCACAGAAATTGCTTAACTTTCTTCAAAATGACAAAATCGGAAGATGAAATGTCAAGAAAAACTAGATTTATAGAGCAATAAGTTCGTTATATGGGAATTATTTTGAATGTTGGCTTTAATAACATTTCAATTAAAATTTTATAGAGAAATTCGCTGTAGGAGACTCTACTGTACTTGGCTTTGACTTTTGATCAATCTTTTCCATTATTAAGTAATGGCATTCTTATCATGAGGAATAAACATTTATCATTATGGAAATGGCTGCAATGTCGTGCAAATTTCATTCAACAGCTTCTTAAATCAACCATATGTGCCGTTTCCTCTGGCAAATAAAGTATGTACCGCAGCAAAGATACCACGCGCAATAAAGCAAGGGTAAGACAGTTCCCTCCCCAGTTCTCATCTTATTTCATGAATTCCAGCCAGACAATGAATCCACCGAGCTTCCAATTGGCGAGTTGTTTTTTTTCACGTAACACTAAAGAAAGAAGAGAAGCAAGCAATGTGAGATCTTTCTTTCAAGGAAAGAGCGGTGCTTCCATAAGTGTATATCTGATCGATTTGATATTGCGAAGGTAGGTTGGCGACGGTGCAAAACACACCCCAGCGGAGGTTTGTTGCTTCATTGTACTTTGGATGGGGAGACACAGGGGGAAGACAGCGATACCACCAGCGAAGTTTCAGAGTTGTTACTTTGCCATGTCATCCTCTGCCTTAACAATAAAGAAGGCTGTCCGGATGCGTGGACAGGCCGTTCAGGGGCACAATAGAATGTCCCTTCCCATTCCATGGAAATATTTCTTTTCCACGGAATATACTCTGACAGACAGTGAAATCTCTGTTTCTGAACAGAATATTTTCGATAACTGGGTGCGCAAAATTTCTTATATTAAATGAAAATCTCAACACACAAAACACTACAACACATTGGTGTTTGAGTGTACTGAAATACTCCAACCTTAAATGAGCTGTTAAATTTGATGATAAGCCGAATCCAATCTAGTGGGACTAGCCATCCTGGTGACTCACTTGGCATTGCCAGATCTGGCCAACACGTCGTCAAAAGTTTGGAAATAGTAATCTTTAACTAACTCAATCAACATCCGTAAGCAAGACAGTAAAGGTATAATTATTCACCATTCTGAAAAACACTGTGTAGTGTGTCATACCTGGCTTTTCGGATGTACCATTACTCAAAGCATCAAGCTTTATTTTCTTAGTAGTAGTGAGTAACGCATAATCAATAATTACTTTGGCTTCCCTTCACTATGATTAGAGATAGGGTGAGCCTTTGCAACTTTGAAATACTGTTGCCTTTATTTGAACGACGTTTTCATGCACTGTGTGAGGTTGAGCGCGGTTCAAGCTAATCGGTGTAGTGCCGGCATCCCGTGCTTTTTATTACTCAAACATGAATGGAATGTTTAGTGGAATGAAAGAACATGATCTTCTTTAAGTTTGGATATGATTATAATAGTATGTTATACGCATATTTACAAGATTGCAACTGCCAATAGGAAAGGTCGACAAATATATGGCTAAGACAAACTTAAGTTTTGAAATAAATTGGGGAGGCCTTGTGGCTCTGGGCCTCAACGGATGAGCCGCCCCTGGTTGTAATTCAATAACAATAAGATAACAATCCCTAGTCGATTCTCTAAAAAAGAATATTCATCCTAAAACGCCTCCATTTTTGAATAACTTTAACGTTTACTTGTGAGTTTTTTTTTCCCAATTGGTGCCTGGTTTCATGCCTTTTCAGTAATTTGAAGCTTTTATTTCTTCAAGCGTCCTCTTATTTTATTTTTTTTTTCATTTTAAAATGATGTGAGCGTTTCTTTTAAATCCAAGATAAAAGTTTAAAGAAGATTCATCAATTTATGTTTTTAGTTTACTTTATGTCTTGAACAAAATGTTGCATTTTAATCGTTCAATAATTTTAAAAAAATTCTTTGTAAGGAAAAACTGGGCTTTAGTATCATTTATCATCAGCTTCTTTCATTGTCATTTCGTTTTAGTTTCTCTTTTAATTTATTATTCATTTTATGTCTTTCATTTTAGTTTGTATTCTTTCTTTTTTAGTTTTGTCGTAACAGATTTAAATTCTATTATATGATCTATAAATTATAAAATCAGGTTCCTTATTTAAAATTAACTCCCTTTGGTCTCACGGGCTCTTAAAATCTAATCGAACTCTACTCAAAATATTTCCATGACTGTAAAAAAATCCTTTTTTTAAACATTATACATAAAATAAGTTTTTGTTTTGCTGCTCTTTGTGAGCATTATATTTAGATTCCTTATGCTCATTAGGAATTTATTTTACCAAGCAGTAGCTCTAGTTGGCAAAAAAATTCAGGGTCTATTCTGCTTTGATCATCTCCGGCCTCGCAGCATAGGCTAAGATAATGTGCAATTGATTTAGACGCATGTGCTGGTATGTTGTCTCAGTGAATTACAGTGCTTAGGGTATTAAATTCTGTAATTCCACTGTCTGTCTGTCTAATGTCCAAGGTGTATTCAGGTGCGTAAACCTTGATGGTCAAGGAACTTTAACTTGAGTGATGGAACTGGTAAAAAATCACTACACAATGTGGAAGTGTGAAAAAACAAAGCCACAGGGCGCTTTTCTTTGGATATCACGATGCTTAATTGACTCTCCCTATCTTTTATCAGGCATTTCCGTGTTTAGAAGTGCCTCTTTTCGCAAGTAGGTGCTGATTTCTCTAGTATTGACTCCTAACTCTCTTTATCAGGCAGCCCTAGGCGAACAGAGTACCTCACTTTCTTTCAGTGGGTGCTTTCTGATTTCCCACAGTATTAGTGACTCCCTATCTTTTTATGTGACAGCCTAAGACGAAGACAGAGGTACCTCACTTTCTTTCAGTGGGGTACTAGTTTACAGTATTAATTGGCTCTATCTTTTGTCAGCCCTAGCCAGACAGAGGTACCTCTTTCGCTTTCCCAGTGAGTGTTGCCTGATTTACCACAGTAATTGACTCCTATCTTTTATGGGCAGCCTGGGACGAGACAGGGAGTACCTCACTTTCTTTCAGTAGGCGTTGCTTGCAGATTTCCTGATAATGTTGACTCTATATCTTTTGTCAGGCGGCCTAGACAGACAGGGTACTCTGCTTTTGCTTTCGGTGGAGATTGCTGCCTGATTCCACAGTATTAATTGGGCTCTATCTTTTTTTGTATCCCAGATGACGTGCCCTAGACAGGCAAGTGTCTCTTTTCACCAGACAGTTGCCTGATTCTACATTAATTGACTCTATCTTTTATCAGGCAAGCCTAGACAGAACAGAAGTACCTCTGCTGTGGGTGCCCTGATTTATACGACAGGTGACTCTATCTTATCAGGCAGCCTGACGAACAGAAATTTGCCTCACTTTCAGTGGGCTGCTGATTCCTGATATTAATTGTGACTCCCCTATCTTTTTGTCAATAGGCAGCTGAACGAACAGTACTTTCTTTTCAGTAGATTTTGCCTGATTTACCACAGTATTATTGGCTCCTGCTCTTTATCAGGCGGCTATTGAACAGAGTATCTCTTTCTTTCCAGTAGATTTTCGATTTTCCTGAGAGAAATATTAATTGGCTCCTGTCTTTTTTATCGAGCGTATAGACGAAGACAGAAGCGCACTCACTTTCTTTCAGTAGGTGCGCCTTGATTTACTGACAGTGGTGTGACTCCTATCTTTTATCAGGCAGCCTATAAGACAGACAGAGAGTACCTCACTTTCTTTTCGTGGTACCTGATTTTACAGTATTAATAATTGACTCTATGTCTTTTGTCAGGCAGCCTAGATGAACAGAGTGTCTCACTTTCTTCCCTGATGGGTGCTGCTGATTCTCCACAAACAGTAATTGACTCCTATCATCAGGCGGCCTGAAGAAGCAAGAAGTACCTCCCTTTCTTTCAGTAGGTGCCTGGTTACCTACAGTATTGGTGACTCCTATCTTTTATCAGGCCCTGAACAGACAGAATTTGTTCTCACTTTCTTTCGGTAGGTGCTGCCACGATTCTCCATGTGTTGACTCCTATCTTTGGCTCAGGCAGCCCTGAACCCGAACAGAGTACCTCACTTTCTTTCAGTAGATTGCTGCCTGATTTTCCCATTAATGGTGTGTTTCTATCGCATCAGGCAGCCTAGACAGACAGGAAGTACCTCTTTCTTTTCAGTAGGTGTACTACAGTTCTCTGGCCATTAATTGACTCCTATATCAACATCTATAATATTTTAGCCTAGACGAAAGAGGTACCTCACTTTCTTTCAGTAGGTGCTGCCTGATTTCCATGATATGGATTTCTCGGGGATAGCTAGTTTACGAGACACCCGTCGAGTCCTGAAAAAAACTTTATCGTCCGAATTAGCGATAAATCACATTACGGAACGTTGTAGTACCGAGAATCTTAACGTGTATGCACTCGTCTGACGGTGTACTACAGCTGTGGTTGCTCATTTGAAGCACTTGGTAAAATTTTCGAAATTAAAGATGGGTTAATGTGGAGTTTATGGGTACCCATTTATAACGGTTCCTCTGCGAGATCTCTTTGCCGTCAAGAACGGAGATGAGAGAACATTTGTTTTGGTTGCTCAATAATATTTTAAAGTGACTTGCGCGAATTAATCTTTTTAATCGGTGTTTTGCATATCACGCCTCATTTCCATTGGACTTTGTTTTGTTCATCTCTTCCAACGTGATTGGTAATTCAGCGTCAATTTGAATCTAAATAAAAAACGTAGCTACTAGATTTCTGTTATGCTCAAAAGCAAACCACTAATGTTTTTTAAGTTCAAAATAATTGCCCATTGATTACACCCTTGAAATGCCACCAGGCATTGCGTTAACTCAATCTTTTCATGTGACACACTCGTAAGGAGCAATAAACTACACATTCAAACAATTATTTGGCAGGCGGCTAGAGTGCTCAAGAAAAATGGCAACAGGTGGGTACCAAATGAGCTCCATTTACCATAAGATTATCTCTTTTATTATTCAGTCTTGACTCTTCTCTTTCACCTGGGGCACCCTATTTATTTGCCTCTTACTCCGACCTCAATCATGTCTGAAGGTTGTTTGTTTGACGAGCTGTATATACAATTAGATATTCTGCCATCCTGTATTACCTAACGGAAGAGGAGCACCTCCTAAAATCGTATACAATTTAAATCTGCACATGAAGTAATCATGGCCTTGGTGATTAAAGGCATAAAACAGCAATTTTTTATGGCAAATGAATTTCTTTAGTTTTAGATTAAGCAGAAGACAGCTTCGTAAAGGCCTATACCCACTATCAATTAAAAAATACCAGTTTATTAGTAATTGCGTTAGCATTCGGGATCTTATATGGTCATGCTTTTTTATCCCCATCATGTCTCCTGTTGATTTAATTTGCAGACTAACAGACTTATTTCTCATATCTTTGAAAGTTAAAGTATAATTTGCAGCGCAACCGCCAATCCGGTTTGATCAGGATTTGGAAATGGTTGCGAATCGCCCAAACCAATAGAAGATGTCAGAATTCTTGTCTGCGTGTGATGCGTTAAAATATACAATTAAGCGCGCATGTGCAGACATTCTTCAGAACAGACCCGGGGTGTAAGGCAGCAAATGGTTGCCCTTGTGAGCAAAACCTCGAGCGGTTGCAGATGCGCAACCCAAATCGAGACGTATGCGATCTACGCATTCAGGGTGTGGCGTTGAGTTTTGCCGACAGAGGGCCCCCCACGCAGGCGCAGTCTCCCTAAACCAGGGTGCACGACCTGCTGCTGTATGGGGGGGGCGAGTGTAATGGAGTGGTCATAAATTTTCACTACAGATTCGTATTTATCAGCTACCAGGTTTAAGACCACCCCGTACAAATATTTTAGAGATGACAGGACCAAATTTTTTCCCCGGAAGTAGAGCGCAATTTCCCCGAGCAGAGAATTGCGGGGTACCTCAGTCCCCCACTCTGGCGCCACCCCCACTGCGTTGAGGCGATGTAGTTCAACAATATAAACACATTTTAATAATAAAAAACATAAGGGACGTTAAAATTGATAAAAAGATTTTAAAATCGTAGGTTAAAACAGATACAATGACTGGAATTTCCGTATCGCCTCAAACGTTCTAACTAGAATTTATTTGGCTAATTTTTTTTGTCATGGTTGAAAAAAAATCGTCAGTTTCCTGAGTTACTGGATTTCGAGATCGGACTATAATGTGATCTTTAACGGCAAGATAAGCGGGCTAAGATCTGCTGATGGGCATATATTGCTGAAAATGAAAGAAATGAGCAATACATGTGA
>BGPR01014496.1:0-26527 GCA_013235015.1 Araneus ventricosus
ATATGAGAAAACCCACATCAAGACTTTTTCTTTCAACTTATGGAAGGCTGCATCTATCCCTTCATCTTTAAATGTACAGGGTTGTCTCACTTCTTATATCGGTTACACCCCCACTCTAAACGGCGACAGCTTAAGCTTACAGTTGGTGTCTATAGTAAGAAGGCTACGTTTATAGTGTACTCAATCAAAAGTCATTTTGCGTCCCTGCCATTTTATGTGGGCGGAAAGACTAAATTGGTCATTCATTCAATCACCACAAATTGTCCGCAAACTACTACTTCTAATTTTTCCATGGTAACCTGTTTCAACTCTTGTTAATTTTAACATTCATTTAAATGCTGGTTCCTACTTATATCGGTTACACCCCCTTATTTAAACGGGCGACAGCTTAGCTTTTTTTACAAGTTGGTGTCTAGGGCTTAGTAAGAAGGCTACGTTTATAGTACTCAATCAAAGTCATTTGCGTCCCGCTATTTATATGGAAATAATTATTCAACACCATTCATTCAATCAATCAACCATAAATTGTCCGCAAACTACTACTTCTAATTTTTTCCATGGTAACCTGTTTCAACCTGTTAATTTAACATCTTATTTTTTAAATACAGGGTTCCCATCCGTTACACCTTAATTTCTAAAACGGCGATGCTTGGGCTTTCATAAAGTTGGTGTCTAGGTTTAGTAAGAAGGCTACGCTTATAGTACTCAATCAAAAAAAGTCATTTGCGTCCTTGCCATTTTATGGCGGAAAGAATTCAAATTGGTCATTCATTCAATCACCATAAATTGTCCGCAAAAACTACTACTTCTAATTTTTTCCATGGTAACCCGTTTCAACTCTGTTAATTTATATTAATTGCAAGAAAATCACCGCAGATCAATATTTACGGTTCAAGTTAAAGATGCAAGCTCTTGCATCCATTCCATTTCCATCATCAGAGAAGGGAGTATAAAAAAAAACCCAGTGAAGTCAAATGTTAAAGAAAGCAGAGATTGGTGGTACTATCTGTCAAATGGAAACGGAAATTCCCCAAACATGAATACAATAGTATATCAATTTTCTAATTATTAATTCAAAGACAACTGCATTTTTTTTATCTCTGTGATTTTAAAAGCTGCATGGAGATATTTTTTTGCAGATTTGTAGTTATTAATGAGATCATGAGGGAAGATTTGCAATTACATTTGAAAATCCCCTTTAGCTGCTAAAAACTGTCGTTTCTCTTACTAATATCTTCACATTCTCTAAAATAGAAAGTTGAGGAATATCTCTGAAAACAATATTTGTCTAACCACCAACTACTAGCAAATTAATAAGTATAAGAAAATATAGAAGAAATAATTAGAAGTATTTAATTTTCATGTTTCAAACTGAATTAATTAAAAAAATTAATTGCCTTAATTAAAACAACTTTCTACAAAACTTTCCTTCTTAAAGTCAGAAGTATAATAAGCAAATAAATGGGCTAATTAATTAGTTAATTAGTGAATATTATTGAAACAGAGAATAATAGTAGTGATAATGAATACCGAATCATTGCGCACGGAAAGGTTAATTTAAATGACATGTAACTGTTCTCAGAACAAGAAAACAAACAAATTTATTATGTTCTTCTACTTCATTTCATGATTTTATCACCAATGAGTTGTTACTTTTGTTATTAATAGCATTACCCCAACCGAGATAATTAAGAAATAATGAAGAGTAATTGTAGATCAATTCAAAAAAATATTAAGCAGTTATTAATATTAAAGCCGTTCTAAACTCAAACAAATTAATAATTGGTAAAAACAGCTGAATTTCCCGCCACTTCTGATCTTCTAATTGCAGTTCTTCTGAAATTGTTACAACAAAATTAATGTAACGCTGCTTTTCTTATTGCTTGCAAAACTTTATTTGCTTTCGGCAAAACAAATAAAAAGTATGAGCTGTATGTATTTGTATCAGTTTCTTTAACATTTACTCATACAATTATATTTCATTTTAATAAAAAAAATGGGAATAAAAATTCAATAAGTTCTCTGTCATTTGTAATTATTTAATTAAAATCGATTATAAGAATTTGTAAGATTACTTTAATTAAGAATAATTTCGCGAGATAGATTTCTTTTTATTATTATTGTTTAAGAATGATATTTTATGTCAAAGACAAAAGTGTTATTTCAACATATAAATCAATTGTTTTAATATCTTTGCAAAAAACACTCTAATAAAAGCAGAAATACATATTTTTATTCAATTTTATCGATATATAAATGCAATGGGAGGGGAAGAAAAGCTGAGATTTTACTTTTATTTTCAATTTTTGGAAGAAATTGTAATTTATTAATTTATTGGCTGACACGTTTGAATGTTCGTGTGAGCTAAATGCTTTTCATGTCTAATATTTTTGGTGTTATATTTTAATACATAAAATCCTCTTTATCGTTCCAAGTCTTTAAAAATTAAAATAAGAATAGTGCGAAGGCCCCAAATGATTTTAAAAAATCGCTTAAAGCTAAGTATTTCCATAAGTAATTAGTTTTAAAGCATGAAAGATAGAATCCATCCCAACCAATTTGTGGAAAAATAAGAGAAGATCAAATTTTCAACCTTTATATGCAGGTGTTTCTACAAAAATATTCAAGTAAATGAAAGTAGGTCAGTATACGATATATCCAAAATCACCCGGAATATGGAAAAAAGTAAACGCCATCTACAGGCAGCAGATGCAGCATTTAAAATAAGGATAGCGTTGTTTAAAATGCGGATTTGAATATGAACTGAATACTGAACTGGAATTTTTATATATAAGTTGCTCCCCATCTGGCTCTAAAGTTCTGAAAGGAAAAATTAGTTACCTTAGCGCATCAGCAGTAAAAAATCATTTACTACAAATGCTCATACCTTCTCTTAATACTCAAAGTATTTATCATATTTCCAGATAATGCTACTCTAGCATATTATCACATCCTGCAAGTTTCATACAATTTAAGGAAATGCCGTAAGTTATAAGCAAAACACAATTAAAGAAACCTTATCTTCCCGAATATTCCAGCTATTTTTACGCGAAAATGAAGCAAATATTGCGCATAACACACAAAAAGAATGGACGAAAGTTGCAAACCATTATCAGTTTTCTGTTAAATGGGGTGAGCCAAACTCTTATCGACATCAGTCAATTTCTGGTCGGTCCCAAATGCCCTCGAAACCAAATCTTCAATGCAACTTGTGATTTAAAAACTATTATTCTTTTGTATGTCGAAGTTCGAGAAGATATTTGAAAAATGTGCAATTTCAAAAAAGTATTTCCAAGGACAGGCAAGCTCTGGCATTATTTCAAATGTCTTCTTTGCCTCTAGATACATTTGCATGTGCACCCATGTTCCTAGGTTAATTTGGATGCTTATAATATGTTTGACCTACCTTTTCATTTACCAGATATTTTTTGAAACACCCTGTATCACACACTTGGGAGTATTCAAACCAATTCAGACCAGATAATGATAGTTTCATGCTACAGAGATAATGATAGTTTCATTCTCTACAGACATAATGATTGTTTCATCTTACAGAGATAATGATAGTTTCATTCTACAGTGAGATAATGATAGTTTCATTCTACAGAGATAATGATAGTTTCCTCCTGCATAACTATTAGTCGCATTTCCGCAGATAGATAACGATATTCTCATTTCACAGACATAATGATTGTTTCCATCTCTACAGAGATAATGATAGTTTTAATTTACAGACATAATGATTGTTTCATTCTTACAGAGATACAATGATAGCTTCATCTCATGAGATAACGATAAATTTCATCTCTAAAGAAAATATCGGATTGCTCATCTCTACAGAGATAATGATAGCTCATCTGCCAGAGATAATGACAGTTTCCTCTTGCATACAATCTTATTTCAGTTTCATTCCCGCATAGATAATGATAGTTTCCATCTCTACACAGATATACGATAGCTCTACTTCTTCCCTACAGAAATAATGATTATCCACCCACAGAGATAATGATAGTTTCATTCTACAGAGATAATGATAGTTTCATTCTACAGAAATAATGATAGTTTCATTCTACAGAGATAATGATAGTTTCATTCTACAGAGACAACGATAGTTTCATTCTACAGAGATAACGACAGTTTCATTCTACAGAGATTAAGATAGTTTCATTCTACATAGATAACGACAGTTTCATTCTGCATAGATAATGATAGTTTCATTCTACATTCTGTACATTTCTAGGTAAGATCACAAGTGACTGTCGGATAAGAAATTTTATTTAAATACTGAGCTTTATAGCTATTCTAAATGTTGAATGTTATTAAAAAACACAAATTAAAGAGCTGTTAAATAATCTTGAGACAATTCCAAATAAAGAAATATTTAGAACAGCTTTTTAATATTTTTGTAATATTTTTTCAATTAGTACTGAATGATAATTAACACATTTAAACTGTTATAATAAATCTGAGAAAAATAAATTTTGTCAATTGTTACATCTGAATGCCGAATGAAATCATGACATGAAACGACAAAAGTTAATTAACCTCTTTAATGAATGCATTTAATTAATTTAATGTTTTCAGTGTCGTTCATTCTTTAGAAAAATAATCGTCTGCATGTTAAAATTCAGGATTTTTTTCTGTATAAAATTAATTTGGTTTTATAATTTAATGTTTTCTGAATATTAGAATAAAAATTATCGTTTGCGTAAAAATTTGTAACTGTATCTGACACTTTAAGCCAGAGTTTGAAGAGAATTGTTAATTCTGTAGTAATAAACAATTCTTATTTTAAGTATCGTGTTTGGTCTGAGAACAGAGTTTTTGATAAATATATTACGTGAAAACACTAGGTTAGCACATTTCCAATAAATGCGCAGTTGTTCGTTAAGGTAAAATACTTAACAGTTGAATTCTAAAATATATATTTTGAGGAATAAATGGGATTCTTTAAGATTGCTTTCAGAATTTGTGCATATCGAATGTTTCTTTACTGCAGAAATAATTAATGATTTGTCTTTCTTTTTAGGTAAGCAATCTCGTTATTGTTTGCAGTAAATATATGGATATGTAGAGGTAGTTCTATGTAAGTATAGGTTCTTTATGTTTTAGTATCGTTTTCATTATTTTCGAATTATTTTTATATTCAACTTTTGATTAAATTTGCTACTGAATATTACCTTAAGGAAATAGTCCTTTATGAACATAAAAGCCTATAGCCTTTTGCATTTTTTAGCTTCTTATCCATTAAATATTTCTTAATTTATGATTAAAACTGTTGTTTTTTTTAAAGTGAGCCAGGTATAAATCTACCATTTTATTATATTCTATATCATCTTTTAATACACCAGTCATTTTTTTATTTCCCTACATTAAATTTTATGGCCAATAAATTTTCTGTATGGATACAAGATAGCGGTTATTACCCTTTTGTACTCTGGGACACAACTTTTCACATTTGTTTTAATAGCAACCTTTTTAAACCATTTTGGAATATTCTCGCCTTTTGCCAATGAATTTTTAAATATTAAACAATTAATATCAAAATTTTCATAATTCTACTTTTTTATTTTATTTAAAATTAGGAATGATATATATAAATAAAATGATTTCGTTGGCGCAGTAATTAGATAATGAACGGGCCGAGCAAATAACTACTTTTCATTTATTATCAAAATATTTAAGTAAATTTTAGGAGAATGGCGGACATACGTGCGTCTTAGTATAGGTTTACAAGTCAAAAGAGAACGAAAAATCCCTGCATTCTCTCAGATATGGGATTAACATATAGACGCGTGATCAAAGTGGAGGGAATATTAGTTATTTTTAGTAAACTACGCAAGTGTTTTAGGGAAAAGTATGGCGCCAACAAGTCGCTGATTTCGTGATTTATCGCGCGTGGAAGCGATTAAAATATTCTGTTAGTAATAAATATGCCAAAACGCGAGATTTAATATACCTCCAGATCGGGAAATAAAACGAAACTGGAGTTTAAGAAAAGTGATTTTGTAATACATTAATATTGCTCTAAGATATTAAAACATATAATATTAGAATTTAAAGTAAAATTAAGTGAGATTATTACATACATATATATATATAACGTATCCATGGTTGTAGTCGTTGAAAATAAACACAGGCCGAGTAATTAACTAATTTCTTTTTATTGTCGATAGGAGAGTGGTGGATATACGGCCATCTCTGTTTAGGTTACAAACGAAAGTGCACAGAAAAATCCCTGTATTCTCTCGGATAAGGGAATAACATATGGACACGTGATCAAAGTGAAGGGAATATTGGGTATTTTTAATAAGTTACGTAGGCGTTTCAGGAAAAAAAAGTCTGGTGCCAAAGAGACGCCGTCATGATTTTCTGTCGGCACGTGAAAGCGATTAAGTATTCTTTTAGTAATAAATATGCCAAAATGAGAGATTTAATATACCTCCAGCGCGGGAAAAGAACGAAACTGGAGTTTAAGAAAAGCGATTTTGGAATACATTAAGATTTTAAAATATATACTATTAGAATTTGGAATAAAATTAAGTGAGATTATTACATATATATATATATTGTAACAATGTAACACCTCTTGTAATCAAGTGTTTTCTAAATGTATTGTTTTCGACGCCAACAATAGAAATATTGAACTTTTGAGTTTCGCTATCTAGTATCTTTTTAACTTTTTCTAAGGTCGTGGAGTGTAAGGTCCTGCCTCGAAATTAATCTACTTTTAAATGACCATGATACCACCTCAGATCAAAGCTGCTATTTCTTAACGACTTAAAAGATTTGCCCGTATGCCGTACGTGCATCAGTTCATCGTATTTTTATCCTTATGAACTATAATTAAGTCACTCATAGACAACATGATTCGATACGAAAAATAATGTGGAACCCATGAAAATCTTAAAGGGTTCTATGGACATTAAGTTGAATTCAGACGAAAACAAATTTCGAAAACTGTAGACATCTTATAATTAGATTGTAAGAAAAATAAAACTGTCAAATGGTTAATGACTTCAGAAACTACAAAAAAATAAAAGATAAACGCTTAGACAACATAATGCGGTTTTAACAACCGAATTATTATCCAGCAGTTATTATTAAAAATATTATTAAATAGTAATATGCCAAAACATAACTCTGAAAAGAAGCTTGGTTCTCGTCAATTAATTTCTTTGCAGCAAAATCTTTGATGAGATTGTTTTTTGTCTCAGACCATAATGAAGTGTCTTGTTTTGTTAATTAGTTATCAGTTAATCATATCAATTAACAAATAATATTAATTTTATCCTATAAGCTAAATGAATCTCTCTTCTTAAATCAATATAAATCCCAAACATATTTTAATATATTTACTAGAAAAAATGGTCCTTCAAATAGTTAATAAATGGCTGCTTTTTTCATGCCAATTTTCTGCACCAAAAGTTTTAAAATTAGGTCGTGAGTTATGATGACTGTTTATAATAATTTGAAAGGAGTTATAGAATTTAAATCACTGACAGTTCTAGAGCACTAAGTTTTTAAAATAACGCCATCATTATAACTAAGCCAAACAAATATACTGTATAAAATTCGTGGATTATACATAAAAACAGTCTTTGATTGCTGTATATTTAACTCTGAAAGTTCATTTTAACAACCAGGCTGTTTAACGCATCTTATTAATGTCTTGCTTATATTGGGGTAGCAGTTGGAAGATCCAGTGACTCCGACGATATTGTGATATTCGTAACGAATAAAAAAATATATATTTGTAGAATTATTAAAATATTTAAAGAAAGAAATTAACTAGATTAAAAAATCATTTGGTCATAAAAGAAATTAATTTAAAAATATCGTTTGGCTGAAAAAGAAATTAATTAAAAATATCGTTTGGCATTAATTCTTTTCTAAAGGTAATAAAAATAGTTTGGCAACGATATTGTCTTTTGCTAACGTTGCCTAGCAACGGAAAAGAATAATGAGATTGAACCTGGAATTCGATGTAAGTCGGTGATTGTAACGTTTGTGATTGAAGTGTATGTGTTTGTTTCCCATGTTTGTGCTGTGGTAGACGTCCAATAAATATATTATTTTTGATAAAGAAGGCTCCACGATTCTTCATACTATGCTGCAATACATCACAATATCGCAGACTCTTTAACTCCACAAGTTAATTTTGGAATTTACTGTTGCTTCATTTCGATAGGTCACGTGGTCCTCCACCGCCATTATTCTTACTGCAGTGTGGATCCGTTTTGATTCGTAATCATATTCTTTTCTGTTTTCTTTAATACGATTCATCGAGGAAACCTTAATTGGTGAATTTTACAAAATAGAACAATTTTCTCGAAAATCAACAGTTGTATCCAAGCTTCTTTCATTCTCAGTTAAATATTTTAAAATTTCTTCTTTACTTAATTTTATACGAAGTATACAAAGATAAAATATTGCATTTATCGAACATTTGATCTCGAGATTTTTATGGATTTCTGCATTTTTGAGTTTCCGGAGTCCGAAAGGGTTTTTTTTTAATTTTTTGAAATTTATCCATATGTAAATGAACACTATAATTCAAGAACTCAACGTGTTAGGTGGATTAAATTTAGGAAAAAGCCCTTATATTTAATTGGAGATCTGTATTTTTGCTTTGTGTCTGCAGTTGTAATTTGTAGATTTTTTAGGATGCGTGTCACCATTCTTGTTAAAGGGACATACGCTATTAAAGCTCGAAAATTTTCGATTTTATGAAAAAATATATATTATTCCCTGTCTTTTCTGAGCAATTTAAAACAACCCGCTTTAAAATCAGCTATTCAACGTAAATATTGAATATGGCTATATCTTTAAAGCGCTATATCTCAAAATGTGTTTTTTGATATTGCGCGCAGAATATCTCAATTAATTGAATTATTGAATATTTTTATATAAAATTTTTACGGAATATGTATTGCGCTATGCTCTACAAATTGAACCACAGTTTTGCACATAGTTTCTCCAAAGAACTGTTTTTGGTGGGTTAGAAATGTTGAAATTTTTAACATTTTTATTTTAGATTGGTATATAAAATATAAATTAAATTTGTTATAAAATGTTAATAAATTGAAGTTCAGTTCCTTAAACAGACTGTTTGAATTACTGAAATACTCAAAATATTGTGTTTAGACCAATATTTTATCAGTAATCATGCGCGCAAGACGACTGTCTCATTTTTTCTTTAAAAATTATACCCATATTTATTACTCTCTCAAATAAATACATATCAATATTGTTGCGAAATGTCTTACTGTAGGTGTATGGTGTAAACAGCCCAACACGCAGGATAATGGAGAATGAAGATTTATTTACAAATATGCAGGAAAACACGTAGCACAGGTACAGGAAACAATAGTTCTTGCACAGATTACCAATGTAAATCGACAACAATTCACAGGTAATGACAGTTCAGCACTTTGATATTTAACAGCACAAACAGTCAGCAAATAACTAGTAACGACAATAACAGCTCAGCTTACTAGCTCGCACGGCGGATAGAACTCCAAAGACGTTCGCGATCCTGGCGATCAACAACCGATCAAGACGCTCCTCTGATCTAAGCGCCATCCTTAAATATTCTCTCCGACAGGCCGTGACGTCACATGGTGTTTTCTCGTGTATTCCCTTTCCTAGTAGAAATATCGAGAAAAGGGTTGCATTTTCGGGAATCATCTATTTGTCGCCAAGGTCGCCAAATTTGTCGCCAAATCGCCAAAATTGTCGCCAAGTTTGTCGCTAAGGTTAGAGTGCCATAACTGTCGCTGAGGTCACTCCATGCTTACACCTGTAAAACTCTCTTCACAAAGATAAGACCCGCATTGCTGAGAAGCGACTTTCCATGCTTGTAACAATATTAAGATTTAAAAATGTTTGTACAATAACAGAAAGAACAGATATTTTTCTATAAAAAAGTTAGTTTTTGAAATGTTTTGTTTTAGAGATATAATGTATCGAATTTGACAGATTTTTCCCCATTTTGAGGAGGTTTAAGAGTCGTATGTGTCCTTAACTTTATCTTTTTATAACTATAAAATTATCATAGTTATAATTAGTTTAATTGTTATAGTTGTAATTTGTAGATTAAACAACAGTTACAGACCTTCAGTGTAAAAGGCAATTTTGGATTCTTTTAGAATAGTTTTATTAATACTGTGACAAAATCGACTTGTGGGTGTCCGTGAATGCAGTCCAATGAGCAGGATTAAAAAAACAAAGCTCTTTATTTTACAAATATTATAAGCAAAGAAACGTAGCATAAGTATTAAAACAACACTTCTAAAAATTCACATCAGAGATTACCAATAAATCTCAAACACAGCACTTTCAAAATGGCGGTCAATGTCTTTTCAGCCCACCAGCGTTCCTGCTGATCAAAATCCAACTAACTCCTCTTGGCTTGAGATCTTGCTTTTATACTTGTTCAACAGGAAGTGACGTAGTTTTTAGAAAGTTCATGAAGCCGGTAGGTTGGCAGTTCAAGGTCTTTCTAGAAATTTCCTTTCGTCACCAAAATTGTCGCCAAATTTATCGCCAAACTCGCCAAATTTGTCGCAAGATTAGCATCTCAGGGGAACAACCTTATAGCTTTGTAACAATACCAATCTTGAATGCCGGTTGTATAACACGTACGCACAACCAATTTTGGCCGCACGTTATGGCTGACCTTATTGATTAAATAAAATCTGAAATATTGGCTTTCAGATAAACGGCTAGAAAACCTGGATTATCATTATTTTTTAGGTAATCCTTGTAATTATCGTATTTTAAAAGTCATCTTTTAAATAGCTGGATTTTAATTTTCAATAATAGGCAAAAAATGTAGGTTAGACTGTTAAATTAGCGTGCTACTGTCGTTGTATGACGACAGATATTATAGGTATTAAATCTACTTTAAAAAACCACCGTCTTTCTTGGGTACCAAAATATTAGATTAGTAAACAAACCCTTATAAATCCACTTCAAATGTGTTTCTAAGTAGATTTTAGTTGACAACTTGTAAATTATTTAGATTACATCAAAACTGTTACGAGATGGAAATTATTTACAAATGAATAATTTTTTTATTAACTTCAGATTATAAAACACCGTTTTTCCATTCTACAACAAAATTCAAAATTCATTTTTGGACAAACATCAGAAAAAGCAAAATTAAACGACCGTTACAAAAGCGTATTTACAGTAAATAAAGATGTCAAGCATAAAATAAAGTAAATTTTTAAATGCTAAGGCATTCTTAACAAATGGGTGTGATACTGCGTGTCAACTTACGATTACTTGAAATAAAATGCTTCGTTTTAAATGTCAGTTTGGTTGTCTTATTTATGTTCAAGAATTCCAATTGAATGGCATTTTCTTGATGTATCTCTTAGGGGCATCAGAGAGCTAGTATTAAATCTTGAACTAACATTGATGTTTAAAACTTTCTTCAAAATTTTCTTCAGAGAGAATATCTTAATTTTAAACTAGCATTAATAGTGTAGATCAATTAAGCAAAATAAATTTCTTCGTGGGACTTTCAATGTCTGCTCATCAATTCATGTAATATCGTGCTGCTTCAATAAGGTGAAGGGATTGGTGACTCGAGGGCTGACCTTGAGGCAATCAACGAGGCGGCACCGAAAAAATTTAATTAATAACCGAAAAAATTTATTCCAGCTTTCGCAAAACTACATAGTCTGGCGAAAGCCTGTGTTCTTCAGTGGATGCCTGCTCATGTATGCATCAATGGTAATGAAAAGGCAGATCAGCTGCCAAGGCGACTCAGGGTGCAGTGGAACTAGGTGCACCCCGTTCCTAACACGTTTTTGAGAAAAATAACCAAAATTTGAATACGTCCAAAAACAGCGCGATTTTTCGTCACGCAGATTAGATCTCTGTTCCGGTACTGCTTTTAGAGCGTTTCGGCACGCTGCTTTAGAGCGCTTAAGACGCTTTTGAGATTCCGGTACTGCTTTTAGAGCGTTCCGGACTGCTTTAGAACGTTACGGCACTTGCTGCAGAGCTTTCCGGTATTGCTGTTAGAGCGCTAGCCAGTACTGTTTTTTTAGAGCGTTTCGGCACTTTGCTGTTAGAGCGTTCCAGCACAGCTTTTGGTGCTCCGGCACTGCTTTTAGAGGATTTCCCACTGTTGTTGAGCGACCGGTACTGCTTTGAGCGTGTTACATGGCACTGCTTAGAGCTTTCGGCACAGCTTTTGAGATGTTCCGGCACAGCTTTGGGTTTTCCGGCCTGTTTCTTTTTACGAGAATACTAACCAAGTTGAAACGGACATGCGTCTAACAGAAGCGATTTGCTCATGCAGGTTAGAGCGTTCCGGCTACTACTTCAGAGCGTTCGGCTACTGTTCTTATGTCGTTCCGGCACTGTTTAGGCGTTCGTATTTAGAGCTGTTCGGACTGCTTTTAGAGCCTGTACGCACTGCTTTCTAGACCATACGGCACTGCTTTAGATGTGCCTTAGAGCATCTGCTTGCAAACACGGTCTTTTTACGAGAACATACAACTTACCAATGGAAAACATCTCTCAACAACAGCGCGATTTTGTCCGCGATTAGAGTCGTTCCGGATTGCTTTAGAGCGTTCGATGCTCTTTTAGATGCGTTCGTACGGCGTTTTTAGAGTCGTTTACGGCACCGCTTTCTAGAGCTTTCGGCACAGCTGATGTTCCGGCTTTTTTTTGCGACTGCCTCAAGTTCCTGCTTTAACGCTTTACCGAGCTGTCTGACGCTTTTATGGCATGAACAAGTGTTCCGGCAGCTTACTGCTCTGTTTAGAGCTTTCCGGTATTGCTGTTAGAGCGTGACCGGTTGCTGCTTAGTCGTACGTTCGGCTTCTTAGAGAGCTCCGGCACAGCTTTTGGAGTGCTCCGGCACGCTATTCATTGAGTAAAAATAACCAGAATGGAATACGTTCTGGAACGACCGATTTTGTCACGCAAGGTTGGAAAGCAGCTCCATATCTGGTCTGCTTGTTACAGAACTGCTTTTGGAGCGTTCCGATACTGCTTTTAGAGCGTTACGGAACTGCTTTTGGAGCGTTCTAGCACTGCTTTTTTTACTAGTAATAAATTACCTAAAATTGTGAATACGTCCTTAAAACAGCGCGATTTTTGTCATGCAGGTTAGATCATTCCGGTACTACTTTCAGATCGTTCCGGTATTGCTTTTAGAACGTTCCGGTGTTCCGGCACGTTTTTGGCGTCGTTCCGGCACTGCTTTTATAGCGTTCTGGCACGTTTTAGAGCGTTCCAAAAAATGTTTTAGAGCCCACTGGGTGACTGTTTTTTAGAGCTCTTTACGGCACCGCTTTAGAGCTGTTATTGGCACAGCTCTTTACGAGAAATAAATAAACCAAAAATTGTGAAAATATCCTCAAAACAAGCGACTTTGTTACGCAGATTAGAGCGTTCCGGTATTGCTGAGCTGCCCTGTACTGTTTAGAGTGTCATACTGTTTTTAGAGCTGTTACGGGCACTGCTTTTAGAGCTTTTGGCACAGCTTTTGAGTGTTCCGGCACTGCTTTTAGCGTTTCTGGCACTGCTTTTTAAAGATTCCGGTATTGCCACAGAGTCGCCCCGGTACTGCTTCTTTGTTGCTCGGCACTGCTTTGAGATTTCTCTGGCATTGTCGTTAGAGCCGCAATGGTAATTGCTTTAGAGCTGCTCTGGCACTGCTTTTAGAGTTCCGGCAGCTTCTTTAAGGGTGCCCGGCACTGCTTATTTTACGAGTAATAAATAACCGCTGACCAGGAATACGTTCTTGAACACCATGATTTTTACTGGTTAGAGCGCTCCAGTACTGTTTTAGAGCGTTACAGAATCCGCGCTTTGAGCCGTTCCGATACTGCTTTTAGAGCGTTACGAACTTTGAGCGTGTCTTAGCACCGTTTTTTTACTAGCAATAAATCACCAAAAATCTGTAATACGTCCTTAAAGCGATTTTTTGTCAAGGCAGGTTAGGATCATTCCGCGGCATTACTTTCAGATCGTTCCGGTATTGCTTTTAGGAACGTCTCGGCAAGTTCCGGCATCGCTTTATGTCGTTCCGGTACTGCTTTTATAGCGTTCTGGCATCGCTTTTTAGAGCGTTCCTGTACCGCTTTTTGTGAGCCTTACTTGGGACTGCTTTAGAGCCTTACGGCACTGCTTTTGAGCCTTTACGGCACAGCTCTTACGAGAGAACAAATAACCAACACCAGAAACATCCCCAAAGTCGAAGCGCGATTTCGCTCACGCAGATTAGAGCGCTCCAGTACCGCTTTTAGAGTTACGGAACTGCTTTGGAGCGGTTCCGATACTGCTTTTAGATGTTACGAACTGTTTCGAGCGTTCCGATACTGCTTTTAGAGCTGTTGCTGAACTGCTTTTGGAGGCTGCTCAGCACTGCTTTTTTTACTTCAGCAATAAATTACCAAAAAATTGTAATACGTCCTTAAAATGCCGATTTTGGTCACAGGCAGGTTAGATCATTCCGGGTACTACTTTCAGATCGTTCCTGGCATTGCTTTAGAACGTCCTGTTCCGGTACTGCTTTATGTCGTTCTGGTACCGCTTTATGTTCCTGTACTGCTTTTAGAGCGTTCTGCACTGCTTTTTTGAGCCTTACTGCACTGCTTTAGAGCCTTATTGCTACACTACTTTTTAGATGTTACACAGCTTCTTTTTACGAGAAATAACAACTGCAATTGTGAAACATCTCAAAGAAGCATCACTTTGTCACGCAGATTAGAGCGCCCGGTACTGCTTAGATTGTTCCACTGTTGATTTTTCCGGTACTGCTTAGATCGTTCCGGCAATGATTTTGGGATCGTTCCAGTACTGCTTTTGATCGTTCTGGTGCTACTTTAGATCACTGTTTCGGGTACTTCTTTTAGAATCACATTGGCACCGCTCTCCTTTTACGAGAAATAAATAACCAAAAATTGTGAATACGTCCTTAAAACAGCGCGACTTTAGTCACGCAGGTTAGAGCGTTCCAGTACTGCTTTTAGAGCGTTCGTACTGCTTTTAGAGCGTTGGCCTGCTTTTGTAGATGTTCGTAACAAGCGTAGAGCGTTTGTAATTCTGCTTTTAGAGAGTTCCGGCACTGCTTTTAGAGAGTTCCGGCACTGCTTTTAGAGCGTTCCGGTACTGCTTATTTGGCGACTAAACCACTGGCTGGTCTGCTAAATAATGACAGTCCATACCATTTCACCCTTTTTGAAGCAAATGCAATGAGGTTCGTGAAATTGCGACAGTTTGTGACAAGGGGGGGTGGGATGGGGTAACAAGAAGTGTGACATCACACATTTTGGTTAAAATTAAAACATTTAAAATCAACAGATAAAATGTTGAAGTTATTCTAAAATTACCAGAATTTGAGGGTATTTTTTTAATCGGGGCTAAAACAATTTTCATGTGATTTTTTTCACTTATATTCCTTTCTTTTCAAAAACCGCATTCAGGGTAGGTTCTGAGAATATGGTAGAAGCAGAAATGGTTCACCATTAGAAGAAAACCTCCCCCTGCTCACAAATGCCATTAAAACACATAGTTAAAGTTTGAAAATAAAATTTGAAATATGATCTATAACTTAGTGCTTTGTCTCTGAACTGCAGTTATAAGGTTATGTAATATAGCGTGACATGTGACAAGGGGGAGGAAGGGGTATGGTGAAGTGTGACACTTTGTGACAAAGGGGGGAAAGGGGGTAAAAGTATTGAAAAAAAGTGTGACATCATTTATGGACATCCCCTAATAATAATAATGTATTCAGCTACATAATTTAATGTGATAATTATCTGCGTCAAGGTTGTCCATTAGTATATGAAAATATACGATTATCGACGTTTTCATAGCTGTTGCAAACATCTGGATTGATGATGACTGATTTTCTTGTCATGAAAGGACATCGTGAATCGGATCTTCTACCAAACTCGTACTTTAAAACATCGATTCAAAACATTATTAGCGTGAATTTTAGCATACGAAGTTGATAATAGCTGATAGCAAAAAACACTTTGTCTCTAAGTGAAAGCGTCCTAAGTAAGAAATAAATCAATTTCAGCAATTTTGCAAATTTCTTGGATTTTGACGATTGTGGATACGGTTTATTATCAGTTTGAAGAGCCATAACTTAGGCATTGTTGCGATCTTGACACTCAAGAAAAGAAAGAAAGGCTGTTACGCACCATAACAAATAACTAAATCATCTTTATATGGCTGCCTTGGAAAATTTCTCTAACAAAAAATATCGCTGAAATTAATCGATCAATATTAATCGATATATCATATATATTAATATAAACAAAAATATAACTTGTTATAAATGAACATACAAAAACAAAGTAAACAAGACATTTCAAAATGCAATTCATAAACAAAAATTCATTAATTAAACAAAATAACCAAATCTAAAATATCTAAAAAATTGAAAATACTAAAGATACTAAGAGCAAAAGGTAAGTTTAAACATTTAGACAACTTGTAAATGAACTCTGTTGCTATCAAAACTATTGAAAAAAGGCAATCCAAGTGTGTATATATGTATATATATATAAAATTTTTATCAACACTAGACTTTTGTAAAAAGGTTGTGACAGTTTAATTTTAAATTACGCTTGATATTAAAATTGGGTAAAATTCAATAAATAACTGTTTCATACACTATTGTTCCAATTTTCGTATTTTTATGTTCATTTGTTTGCAAGTTAGCAACAAAAAACAGGGTGTACCTTAACTTTTGTAGGCCGGTGTAAACCAATTGACGCAAGATCTTGAAAGTAGACTTCAAAACACTGAGAACATTAATAAGCCAATAAACAAAGTGAGTTAAAATGAATGTCCTGAATTCAAACCTTTGTTGTGAAACAAAATGTTGCTGTATTTACTTGAAAGATACATACTTTAAGAGATAATATATTCAAGTTTTGCATACAAGCATCACAGATATTGAAAATGTGTAGCAGGATTGCATCAAGTTTGTAAAGCAGTTCTTGTCAAACCTTCAGAAGAATGTCTCGGTCATGATAGGGGCTTTCAAACCAACGACAAACAGGGAAGCGCACGCACGTTACAATTTCAGACTGCATTCGAAATTTTAATGTATTACTTGAAAATATGTATGTTTCAAATAGCTTAAAAACAATCAACTAGAAAAATTATAAAAAAATTTAAAATAGAATCTTAACTTAAACTTTAAACAAGAACAACATTTTTTTTTTATTTATAAACAAAATATATAGAATAAAACTTAGAGAATAAAATTTTAATAAAATGTATATAATGTTTAAGTAGCACGCAATTGCAGCAGCAAAACAAAAACAGAGAACATACAAAGAAAGCTAACTAACAAAATAAACTCAGAGGTAATCGAATAAAACCAAAAGCAAACAAGTAATCCATTCTACTCCATTTTTTCAGGGGCTAAGAACTTTATTCGAAACGGATTCAAAATAATAATTGGGACATTTTTCTGTAAGAAGCTAGCATTACGCCAAACATAGCTTCTCTTTGCCCGAAATTTCCCAAACAAAGGACAAAGGAGATCTGGACACCAAAAAGCATATTTTCAAAAGAAAGAGTGAAAACACAAACATCAAAACGCTAATAAGATTGATTAAAATTATCAGCCATCTGGCTATATTAAAATTAGTCTTCATAAATAAAAACTTACCCTATGTCCATAGTTGAGAAAAAAAGACAAAAAAAGTCTTCCCAAAATCACAAACCCACGCTAACTTTCTTTTAAAAGGAAGAATTATTAAAGGAAGCACTAGTCCCATGGCGCCATCTATATTCGAAGAAACAAAACAGAAGAGCCAAAAATAGAAAATTTTTAGGGAATGGAACCAATTCAGACATATTAAGGAAAAAAGCCCTTAGTTTCCATCTATGCCTCAATGAATGGGACTTTCAAATAGATGCAGCAACTTGTTGCACAATAAAGCCTTGGAATGAGGGCATTCATTTTGACTCATCGTATACAATAATTACTGTCTTGAATGACACGTTTTGCGCCATATCGAAAAATACATTGTCTTTTCCCCATTTAATCATCGGGAGTTGAAACCATCGGGAACATGCAAACTGTGAAGTACAACCATGTAAGTAAAGATAGCTCCAATAGTGCCAATTATGAAGCTTCTTCTTATAGGAACGATTTTCCAAATAGTGAAAGATATACCTTTGTCCAAACATGCCTGAAGCCTTTGCAGTGTCATAGCCGATGTGTCACAGTCAGACATAGAAATCTAACTTTTCCTGCAATTGCCTCAGACGCTTCATTTACTTTCGAAGCCGATATCATTGCGACTAAGAAACCAAGAGAAGTAGCAAAAAAATGATTGATTTGGATGTTTTTTCCAAGCTCATTTGGTGAGATAAATGTAGAGTAGTAGTAGACGCAAGTGGAACGTGAACCGTACTGCAGAATATCGTGGAAGGAAACTTCATCGTCAATCATTTCTACTTTCGATTTGATGAGACAGTACGTCTGCAATAAATTGCTGTTCATGGCATCTAGAAGATATTTTTGTTTCCAACCATAATATTTCTGATCTAATTTGGATGCAAACAGTAACGTAGAATACTGAAAAAGTGTTAATCGGCATTGTGTATAATATTTCAAACAGTAAATTACGGATTAAACTTACTATATTATTTGACGAAAAGATGTCCATTTCTGTTTTAAGATGAAAGCGTATTCATCGACGGTTTTACGTAGAAAAATGACAACAGATATATGCAGTATTGAGAAATGAAATCCAGCCATATAAAGAGTTCTTAATTCGTTGACTTTTAATGCTAATGTCACTCAACAAAGCGGTTATGTCCTTTTAAAGTATCTATCTTTGCAGAGTACCCAGCGGTTTTATGACGTATTACACGGAGATAGTTGCGATTATAGTTGTTGAGTTGACATTTTCAATTGCTCTAGTGAAGAAGAAAAATTGCGGCACATACGTTGAATATAGTGAAGAAATATTTAAAGCCTTCTGTGCAACCAAGTTTTTTGAAAAATGCGCCTAGGAAAACCAGACTGAAGCTAAAAAATCAAAAGATGCAGTTGAAAGGCGGGCTCTTTCGTATACAGTCTGAAAGTTTGGTAGTAGATTTAGAATCATAATCGGATGAAGGAAAATTACTTATTAGGTCTTTACTTTTTTGCTTTGATGGATGAAGTCTGTATGTGTTCGTTACTTATGATAAGTATAAGAATAAAGACATTCGTGATATTGTTTGACTGTGGTAAAAACCTGGTAAGTAGAAATCTATCCAACTGTTCGTTAAATCTATTGAGTGACAACAACAATCGTCATTTCATTTGGTTTTGGTAATATTGTTTCAAATATCTACAAGAATTTCTTTTTCTCTGTAATATTTCCATTTTGTCTGTGACATCTTCAAAGAAAATTCCTTTTACTCTATTAAAATTAAAATTAATCTCAGCCCTTTAGACTTTGAAAATTCTTTTATGACGTTTAAATTTTCTGTTTACAAACATCAATCAGTCATTTCATTCGATTTTGGCAAGATTTTTCAAATATCACAAAATATCTTTTTTCTCTGTGACATCTCTCCTTCGTGTCTGTGACATCTTCAAGAAAATTCCTTTGCTCATATAAATTAAAATTATTCTTCAGCATCCTTGCTAAACTTTGAGAAAATTCTTTTGTGAGGTTTAAATGTTCTGTTTTACATGTTTGCACGTTCTCAGATTATTTTTTTTGAAATTTGTCTCGATTCATATTATTCACAAACCATTTTCCATTTTTCCATTATAATTATTAAGCTTTAATACTCTTTCTTCAAAGCTTTAAATGTGATTAGCAACTCTTTATGCTTGTTATATGACTAGCTAGGAGACAGAAAGCTTAAATGATAACATACCTCAAAAAAATTCTTCATAACGATGTGAAGTTGTTATTCTTTTTGATATCTTCGATGCACAGTTTTCTTCAGGACAATTAAAAGAAACTTTAGAATAATTGCAACATATTCCAGAAAATTCTGTTTTCTTCAGCCAGTGAAGAATACTTGGAAACTTGGCATCTTCTGAATTTTTTAAATCTTAATAAAATCAATATAATTTTAATATGATTATGGCATCTTAAGAAAATTCATTTTTTGATCCATTAAATTTATGCTTCGATTCATAGGACTAAATTTGAACCATTTAGAGTTTCACCACCAGAGCTCAATCTTTTTTTCTTCCAAGTGAAGGACAAAAATTTAGTAAGAAGGCAAGAATAATGAAAATCTCAATCAATCACTTTATTTGTCTGGGCATCATACATCAATATAGGTGACAACAACACTTTTTATTCTGTTGTAATCACTTTCATATAGCACAATCTGCCCTTTTGAATTTCTACTTTTGTTATTTGTGCAGAAATAGTCTTGATACCATTTTTAATCAGTCTGAAATTTATATGATCGATGTCTGATATTCAAACCCTACAAAACCATAAAGAAGGAATGCGGCTGCTTGTAATGTTGAAATCTTGTTCATTTATGTTGTTTATCTATGACTGGAGATACTTCGATTATCGATATCTATCTAAAGATGACCACCCGCTGTACCAAAAATAACAACTTTCAAAGCATATCTTTGCGGATGGATGGGTTTTTAATAATTTATCATATTGAGCTTCTGATGACTCGAAACACTGCTATTATGATCAGGGAAAAGATAAGACTAGTAAAATTTTAAAATATATTGTTAATGTGGCCCGGCGTTGCCGAGCTGTCACGAATAATAGGATATTCCTGGGCGGAGAGAAGTGAGGTCACGTGAGACCTTGGGATCCATATATTTCTATACCCCACCTCCGTTTTTCTCTACAATCAACAAATATTGTCTTACTTTCCCTAACAAACGTTGCAGAAGTTAAACACTTTAAAACAAAAAAAAGAAGAAAAAAGCATGAAAATGATTTTTTTCCATTGTTAACAAATCAAACACAGAAGCTCCTCAAAAGAAATACCACTTCCGTTAAATAAAATAAAAAAAATGCACACCGGATGCAAACTAATAATAGGGGAAAAAAGAATCCG
The DNA here is from genome assembly GCA_013235015.1 of Araneus ventricosus. NCBI lineage: Eukaryota > Metazoa > Arthropoda > Arachnida > Araneae > Araneidae > Araneus > Araneus ventricosus. Next base: position 21,052 of record BGPR01014496.1, read on the forward strand.
CCGTGAATGAATTCATTCATTTTGGCGTTTTTAATTAATATCTTTTAACTAATCACAATTTCAGAATTTAAATGGTCGAAATGATTCCTTGGATTATTTTCCATCTTTTGGTACTTGACTAGTCTTAGGATTCAGTGGTTCGTGAAAAGATAGAAGGACATGATACATATGCTTGTTTACCTTCAGAATTTTAATAGATAAATTCGGCGGCGATTATTTATGGAATTATCTTTGGTTAATTTCATTTTTATATGAGCATCCTTTTTTACTAACAGAGAAACTAACAGAGACATTTGAGTCGTGGTCATATGGTATGCACAGCATCAGAGCTCATGCTCATCAGACTACCATGGAAATCTCCACCTAATTTCATGAATTTAACAGAACAAAACATGTACTATATGCAACATAGTAGATTACATAGTACACTAGAAGGTTGTAATGCCTCCAATCAGCCTGTGACTATGCTTCAGCAGTTTAAATAAATTGGCAGTTATAGTGATGGACTCTTCCAACATTTTATTTGGAAGAGTCCATCTCAAAATGGAGGATGGTTAGTAGCAGTCATTGATGGCATATCTGGGTCGCAGCCTTTCATATGAACTAAAAATTGTCGAAATCGGTGCAGTGGTTGGGGCTGGGGGACTCTGTAAGGTTTTTCCGCATAAGAGAGTGTACAGTGGAATTGTGTTTTTTCCGATTTCTCTCTCGAAATTGGAGGGTGGTCGGGGAGAGAGCGAGATCGATGACATATCTTGACGTCAAGCTCTCATCTGTGGCATAAAATTTCGAAATCGATCCAGTGATGGGGCACTGATCTTCTGGGTTTTGCCATATTATTTTAAATATAGAATAATTTTACTAATCATTTTTACAAACTTAATTCAAGATTTGTTGTGCTCCATACTTTTAGTCTCTTGATGAAGTTCCTGATATGAAAAATGACATAGTTGACCTAGAAATGGACCCGAGGTGGATTTACAAATTTCGTATAGCTACTGTTCACCTTTCAGTTCTTGTGAAAAACAGACAGACGATGGCATTTTCTGTTCTATATTCTACACTGAGAAAAAATTCTGGCAAAAAACCATATTTGTATGGTAATGGTATTTCTGGTAATAAAACAAATTCTGGTGATAATCAACAAAATTTACGGTATTTAAATCCATTTGTTTAATAATCTTACTGTTCGTTCTGGTAACGGTTTTACGGAATTTCTGGTTTTCAAAATTATGGCTCTTTTACCCACCAGTTTAGTAAAATTACAACTGAAAGTTAATTTACCAGGAAAACAGTTCCTTACCATATACTTCGTTTTTTACGAGAATCTCGATAAAATTACCAGATTATTCTTCAGAAATTATCGTTCATTTTACCATATGTTTGGTGATTTGACTATGCTGACCTCTCTGACATCTACCAAATACAATGGTAACAGTGCATTTATTTCTTTACCATGCCGTTATTAAATCTCAAATATGGCGGCACTTTGTTGGATTGAAGTAGATAGCGTTCCTCTCAAGTATACCAATATATCAGAAAAGAAGGACATTAATGAAGTGTTGAGTGTGAAAACATTCTATACCCGGATGAATCAATCCATAATGGCGTCTTTTTATGTATCTGTTAAAGTCGTAGTGCAATTTACTAAAAGTTTCAGTTTGAAAATGAAGGAACGTTAAACGAAAAATCTTTCTCTGTTCGCTCACGTGCCATATTTAGCACTGGGGACATTCTCGCGTTAGAGCTGATTTGGATATTTACATACCCATTGAAAATAGACATTAAAGAAAAGCTAAAGGATTGGAATTTGAAGAACTGGTAACAGGGTTTTACATGGTAAGTACTAAATTTTTTGTAGTTTCTTTTCTCAATAATATTAAATGATTTTGTCGATTTTTTTGTTTATGCGGTCGGTGGCCTTCGACCCCATTACATTTCGAATGTATAAATTAAAGGTAAAATCTTGAAATAATTAGCAAATTTCTTAGCTCATGACTTTGTTTTACGATGTGAAAAAAAATGAAAATATATTTTCACTTCCTTAATACATTTAATGTATACTTCATCGATGTTCTGCCAATAATTTAATATTTAATTGCCGTTTATTTTTTTAAATACCTTTCCTCATAAGTGAATTACGTTTAAAGTTCGTTTTGCTACCGTTTCCTGAAATGAAATGTCGAAATTTTACTTTTTTAAAAACTTAGGATCATGAATACTGGTTATTAAATAATTACTACAGACGTATGAAGATATGTTTAATTTTATTTCCATCTGTATGGTGAAAAAGGAATGCTTCAAAATTATTCAATTTGCAATAGTTTTTTGTTACATCAGATAATGGTAAAAGCACAAATTAAATAATTTGTTATTTCCTGTATTTTATTTGGAAATTTTTTTTGTTATTTCCTGTATTTTACTTCTTTCATAAATAATATGAAAATTATCAAAATCAAGTGATCATAAGAACAAATTGAAAGAATGTTCCTATTACGTTTTTTTTTTCCTTCATAACTTGAACATCTTTCTATTATTTATACTGTGCTTATTAACCGCTTAACTTAACAGCCGAGAATACTCGTGCATCGAAATTTTAGTCTTAAAAACTAAAATTGAATCATTAATTAGCTTTATAATTTGACACAAAAAATATGTCGGATCCAAAAACATCTTAAGTATCCTATGCCTTCTTAGATGAATGAAAACGACAGCCCCTTTCCAAAACAGGAGGGGTCATCTTATTAGATAGCAAAGAAAACTATTCAGTTAAGTGGTTAAAACTGTCATATCTAAAATTATATATTTTTTATGAAGAATATGGATGGGTGGAATATTTATAATTCTTTTTTGTTTTTGTCTTGTTAGACATTTAGTAAAAAATTAGCAATAAATTAATTTTCGGATCCGGGGATAGTAGAGTCCCTGGGTATTTTTCCAATTCCATACCGTGATCTTAGGTTGATTCGAACTCTCAAATGATTCGAACCGGATCGGTGCGAGTTTAGTCATCTGCGGTTGGCAATACTTCGAATGCAAATAAAACGATTTTTTTTTATACTCAACTGTAGTGACTGTTTGTTGACATGTTTTTGTCAGTTGGAGGTGAGAACGGGAGCAAAAAGAATATGGAGGCCTTTGTCGGACCTTTTCTCTTGACCGAATCAGATCGGCAATAATTTTAGCCCGTCTTTTGATGGCAATTTTTTCTTGCCTTTTAAGCATTTTGAAACGAAGGCATAATTTTGTGATACTCTTGATCTAACAATTTTTTATTTTTTTTTTTGCTCGTAAAACGTTCTAAATTAATTTTTAAAAAAATATTTCAGGTTGCTAAAATAATGTTATATTAGTACATAATTTTTTATCGTTTAGCTTTTGCTTAATGTTTTTATTTTTTATGAGAATGTTATAATGTTAAAATTTTTTAGAACTAATTTTTAAAATTGATACAATTATAAGTTTCTAATCCAGGAGACGTTATTATTTTTTTACTTAAGTGATTAATTAATTTAAATAAAGTTTCTAAGATAAGGAATTAGTTTCCTTATTACATTAAATTAAAACCTCGTAAGAAATTCTAGTTACTTTTATTCTGGACATAACATATATATCCGAGTCAGAATTATTTGGTTATCGGTAAGAAAAAACTAGTTTTCCAAATATGTACACCAATTCATATATTTGCTTTCAATTGGATTTTGGATATGTGATCAAAAACATGGACTTGAGTAAAAAATAGGTCGTTAATTTATTTTTAGCTGCTGATAACTGTATGAAGAAAATGGACATAGCTCAAAGAAAAGAAAAAGTGAAGCAAGATTCTACCTTTAGAGGTCTAATGCGAGAAAAGAACATAAATCTTGATGAAAAGGGTAAAAAACTGCTGAATTTAATAATATAAAAAATTGTGTATTTTATGTTGAAATTTTGTTCCAATTTGTAGAATGTTTAATTAAACCCCTTTGCCCCGACCGGGACATATGAGTGCCGTTTTAAATATGCTTGAAATATCAAGGTGGTAGCAAAATTATTTAGCTTATTAGCATTTATGCAGCAGCATCAGCCAGCTATTAGTGTTCACCATGTTACATTAATGATTTAAAAATTAAAATTTGTGTGTGAAATCATTCATTTGTTATTTTTTTATTGAAAGTGAACTATTAGATAACAGAACCACTTAGTTTAAACGTAAATGTACCAACACTTTTTTAATAGAGGTATTAGCCACGTTATTGAAGTTTAATAAATTGAATAATCTTGCTATTTTACAAGAGGTAAAGGAAAGGGAGAGCTTACGTGCGCAGTGCTTTTTGAGCTTGCTATTTAGTAGAGGTTAATCTTTCCTTAAAATGCTTCCATTTTTGTTTTATCATTTCTTTGCTGAAATTTTTGTATGATGAAGTCTAGAGCAATCAACGTAAGAAATGAGAGTACTACTTTAAGCGATCGATAATTAATCCCAATTCATTTTTTTATGATCCTTTATTTTTAATTATAAAACATTACATTTACTAAAAGGATTGTTCAATGTTTTAGATTTTGTAAAAAAAAAAGTAAGTTTAAGGCGATCTCTTCAGTTTTGACTCAATCTGCGAGATCTTAACATATTAAGAACCGTTTTTGCCTTACTATAAGAATCATTCAAAATGTTAATTGAATTGTTTTACATTTTTTAGATGAAGACTTATCAACAGTCTACGCCAACTTATTTGTAGGAATTGTTCTACAAATAAATTGTAAAGCAATCACAGAAGTGGAGGCCAACAAAAGCTATAAAGTTGTTTCCTTAAGTTGCTAATCTTGGCAATATATTTGGCGACCATTTGGGAGACTTGGCGGCGAAGTTGGCGACAAAAGGAATTTTCTAGAAGGACCTCGAACTTTCAAACTATTTCTACTGGCTTCATGAACTTTCTGGAGATTGCATCACTTCCTACGTAATGAAGTTACTTCCTGTTCAGAAAGTATAAAAGCAAGATCTCAACACTGTCCAATAAATTGAAGTTAGATTTGAAATATGTGCTTTTGTTTTCTTAAATACTTAAAATAAATTCACTGCATATTATGTATATTAATAAAGAAAATTAAATTACCAAGAAATGATAAATTTTAGTAATTATAACATTACTTAATAAATTTAGCAATTTATAAAAAATGAGTCAATGAGTTTTTGCATTTATTTTTATAATTCATTTTTCACTCTGCCTCAGGCATTTGTATATTTAAAAACATTCTGCTTTTTTAAAAATCGTAGTGATGTTGAGAATTGAGTAAAATTTTACAGGTCAAAAAGCAAAAATAAATAAATATTAATGCGATTGGCATTATAAACGGACATACCGTATCTCAAATTTTACCAGATAATTTGCAATAGAACCAGAGTTATTCTAGTAAATTTATCAAATTAAATGGTCAAAATTACCATCTTATTGGTAATAGAACCAGAGTTATTCTGGTAAATTTATCAAATTAA
>BGPR01014496.1:26537-39080 GCA_013235015.1 Araneus ventricosus
AGAGTTATTCTGGTAAATTTATCAAATTAAATGGTCTAAATTACCATCTTATTTGGTAGTATTACCTTTGTGTACGGTAATAATACCAAATTCCATATCAAACAGCGTGGTAAATAAACGATATTTTTCTGGTTATTTTACCATAAAGTCATTACTAAACTGCTGCGGTAAAAAATACCGTACTTTATGGTGTTCCATATGAGCCAGAGAATACGGTAAATTTTACCATATTCTGGTAGTTTTGACCAGAATTTTTTTCTCAGTGTAGATGAAGTTATATTAAAATTGCGACTACTTCTACAAACCGTTATAAAATAATGTAAACTCAGTAAGTTAAAAACAAACACCTAGAAAAATTAGAATAAATTTAAAAATAAAAAATATTTTAACTTAAACTTTAAACAGAAACAACAAAAAATTATTTAAAAAACAATAAAATTTAGATAATAGATTAGATAATAAATTTAGAAAATAAAATTTAAACAATGTTTAACTAGCGCGCGATTGCAGCAAAAACAAAAAACAATGGAAATAAATATCATACAAAGAAAACCAAAAAACAAAGATAAACTCAGAGGTAATCGAAAAAAATAAACAAGGAATCCATTCTAGTCCATTTTTTCAAGGACTAAGGACTTTATACGAAATGGATTCAAAATAATAATTGGGAAATTTTCTTGCATTACGTCAAATATAGCTTCTCTTAGCCCAAAATGTCCCAACAAAAGACAAAGGAGATCTGTACATCAAAAACTAACTAACTAACTAACAGCTAAGTACCAAAACTGTCAAAGCGTCTTTTTCTTATCGAAACCAGGAAACGGAATCTATACTTATAAAAGTCAATGTTTGCGTGTGCGCGCGATGTCCAGACGAATCTATCGCACTTACAGCCATGAAATTTGGCACACAGGTAGTCGTAATGGTGACTCAATGCAACTCGAAGCCGAAATTTTTTTATTTTTTTATTTAGTATTTTGTGTAGTTTTGGATCACTTTTGGCACGTTTACGGCTGTGATATCTTTTCTAATGATCGTTGAAAAACAGTCAATGCACCATCGGATAGAACAAACAATTTTCGTTCTAATGAAGTTTCTTTTAACTTTCTAACGCAATTTACTGAATTTTGAGAATTTTTTAATAATAGTCACTTTTATGGTAATTTTTGATAAAGACTTTTTCAAATTCTCGCATCTGGCGTTCTAACAACTCTATAATTTTCATTTTTTTTCAGCTTATAACTGGGACGTTTCTGTCGGATTCAAAACAAGGACGGTTACAATATCTGATTCCGTTTTTTTTAATTAATTTTTCTCTGACCAGTTCAAAAATTTTTTGCTGTTAGTGCGATTTGACAGCGAGCGTTTCTCCGGACCATCTCAGAATGCATTGTTGCAATTTCATTGGCTGGTGGTGACCTTCCTCTCAGGAGGTGCCGTAATATGCGTTCTACAATCTGATTCCTTCCGGTGACGTCTTTACATTCGTATCATTGTCGAAAATCAATAATGTGTGTCTTTTGTTTTGATTTTGTTTTCAAATCTTTTTCGTGTCATTGTGGGCATTTTTTCCCATTTTGTTGAAGTCCTGATTCCAGGGACAACGCCGTGCACGTGCTGCTAGTAGATAATATATTCAAGGTTTGAACGCAAGCATCACAGATGTTTAATATACGCTCCTTTTGTCACAAGGAATATGTTTAGTGTAGTTATATTAGCGTCCCATTTCGTAGCAACACGAGGGCTATTTTGGGACGTACGTCTTTATTTTGAACCGTGGTCAGGTGACGAGAGGGACATCTCCAGTTTTTTTAACCATTAAAATTGATTTTGACTGCATATGAAAAAAATTTTCATTAAAATTTCGAAGGATATGAAAGCACTCCTGCAAGAACAATTCCTTATCATACTAAAGTTCAAGCTATCATCACTTGATAAATTATGCAAATTACTTCAACCCTTTTATGAAATAAAATTTTCATATAAAATTTGTGTGATAATTACTACCGTCCATTAAAGCTTTTTGGAGAAAAGAGGCATGTTTCAACGAATGAAAGTTACCTTTTAGTTGTCATTGTGTTTGTGCTTCTCTCTCTCTCTCTGTTTCATAAATTTTTACTTTATATTAGATCTTTGAACTTCAGCCCCATCGTTAATTATCCAGAAAATATTTTAGGTAATTTAACGGAAAAAAGAAATTAAAAATCATTTAACAAGAAAGTAAATTTAATGCAAATCATATTGTTCAGAAGTATTATTCTGATTGTTTTTCTAGTATTACATCAAAAGATATGATGAATTACTGACCGCAACTCAGCCTTCTGTTCAATCAAAGACAGTTGTATCTTTTCTTCGTTCATGATTTACACTGGCATGCAAAAGTTAAGGAACATTTCGTAAAATGCGAGAAATTTGCAATTAATACGAAAACTATTTTTCGAAATCAGTTCTGGAGAATCGTATGACATTCAATAAAGTATCATATACATATTACTGTGTAGATTAGGTCACGAGGGCAATTAGGGGGGCCACCAGAAAGGGATGAAGGCCAAAATGGAGTTTCACCCATCCTGTTTCACAGAAAGCTGATAACGAGATGTAAATTTCATCAATGGTTATGGTTTAATGTGCATAATATTTACATGCATTTTCGTAAGCATAGCACAAATATTCGGAAGTCAAAGATCTCTAACAAAGTAATGGATCGTCGCAGTCATATGACTAACGTAACTGCGCGTTGTCTTAAGATGAGTAACTTTTCGTCCTTTTTTCTTCTGCAAGACACCAGTGGATTCCAAAATCTAATTGCGGCGCTCATTTGACGTGTATTACTCTATTAACGTCGTGAACAAGGCGAAAGAATGAAGACAAGATACTGTTATAACCTCGACAAATCTGTGTTTAAAATTGTAAGCTCTCAAGATTCATCTCACTACGGATTAGCGTATTATTCTATAGCGTTCTGCGTATATTTTCTATAGGAATTTACGTGGAAGGCTCATCACAATGGCGATTAGTCGTAAACCTTATCGAGTCAGTCAAAAAGATTAAAAATAACAATACTAATAATAATTTTCACACATTTCACGGACCACCATACATCTTTTTTTTTTGAAATTTCTTTTGAACATGCAATCCTTTATTGAAATTTCATTTGTCATAAATATATTATTACTAGCAGTACGCGCACGGCGTTGCCAGTGGAATCAGGACTTTAACAAAATGAAGAAGGAAAAAAAAAAAAAAAAACGCCTACAATGACATGAAAAAGTTTTGAAAACAAAATCAAAACAAAAGATACACATTATTTGATTTTCCTGCTTGTTTTTTTTTTCGCCCTACAGTACAGAGCACGTTAATCCAAAACAATATTACAGAATTGGAACGTGAAAATGATTATTATACAGCAAGCAAAATATAAAATTGAATCCGAAAATAATAATCGAAGTAATTCATTCAGGTGAAGGTTATGACGTATCCTGCGCGACCGCCAATCAAAATTGCCAGCAACGTTCCGAAGAAGTGCCGCGCGAGGAACTCGATCGAGAATAATGACTCTCAACCTCTAAGAAAAAAATTAATAAAAAAAAGGGAAAAGATATTTTAACCGTTCTTGTTTTAAATCCGACAGAACCGTACTAGTTATAAGCTGAAAAAAATTGAAAATAATAGTGTTATTAGAAAGTCGGATGTAACAAATTTAAAAACAAAAATAACATTCCGATGCCAAAACTGACTATTTTTTAAAAATTTCTCAAAATTCCGTAAATTACGTTAGAAATTCAAAACTAGCTTCATTAGAACGGAAATCGCGTCTTCTTTCCGGTGATGTATACATTTTTGTCGTACAATTATTCGAAACCATTCTATTGAGAAATTAGTGCGAAAAATCAACCAAAACAACACAAAACATTAAATAAAAAGGTTTCTAGATTAAATTTTAAAATTTCGGCTTCCAGGTGCATTCAGTCACCATTACGACTACCTGTGTGCCAAATTTCATGGCTGTAAGTGCGATAGATTCGTCTGGACATCGCAGACAAACACACACGCACAGCACACACACGTACACAAACATTGCCTTTTATAAGTATAGATTATAACCCTAATAACTAATGTAATACTCTTTTATCCCTATTGAAAAGTTCTTTTCATATATGCTTTTACATAATCGATAAAACTTGAACAATTAAGATTTTTCTCTGCTACGAAATTCGATTTATGTATTGAAAGAAATCGGGACTTATAATCTTATCATTCGATTCACTATAATCTTATTATTCGAATAAATTTTGACAGAAAAAACAGTGAATAATTCTTCTTAGCTGGTTGGCTTAAATGTTAAAATATCAGAAGGTAAGGAATATCGATTTTAAGAGGCATAAAAATAATCGTAATTATGTTGCAGTTGTGAGAAAAGCAGAGAGAAAAGTGGCCTAAAAGCGCCGTTCTAATATTAGTCATTTTTACGACTGATTAAATTGGCAACGTCACTTCATTTCCTGTTAAGAGATGAGGTCACGCTTTGCGGACTGTAAAAAGGAATTAATAGTCGTTGCTATGGTGATGAGAAAAGATTCGAATTTCCGCAGCACCTCTCACGCCGAGGGGTTTACTTTTCAATCAAAGGCTTTTAAAATATCTTGGAATATGTTGGCAGATTTAATAATTGAAAATGTGAAAAGTCTTTGAAATAGTTTTCCGATTAATTCGGAAAAAATCGACATTTGCCAGCGAAAATGTCTATTTCAATGTGATATTTGACCTACAAATCGCGATCATTTTAATGTAGATATGTTTCATAGATGCATAAAAAGGTTTAGAATGAAACGACCGGACACAAACAATAAACTAATTTCATCAATCATACTTCACAATCAACAATATCCATCTTGTGGTAGTCTTGGTAATGCACTGAAAGTGTAAAAAACTCTTGCAATAATGAAACTTAAATACTTACTGAATGAAATCATAAATGAAGAAACCAAAATACGCTTTTTCCATGAAAACCGTATGGGTACAGAACGTGGTAAACTGTATCGGCAACAGTGACAAATCAGGGGGGGATATCGAGCTGCAGCCCGCCGGAGCTAAACAAAAATTCTTGATTTTATTTAAAATCACTACATCTATTTGTTCTCAATTTTCATCAAAAAATATTAATGATAAAATCGCGACAATATTGCTTTCTGGCCTGAGAGGCTCGAAAATTTCTCTACTTTTCTAGTCCTTCCACTAGTACTTGTAGCGTTGACGCGGTCGAAAACATTTTTTGGCCAGTTATTTCATTATATTTTTTATTAAATTATAGGAAGTATTGTAGTTTTCATTATATTCTTATTGTCAGGTGAGGGAAGTCTGTGAAGTTACTGTGTTTTTGTTCACATAAGCCAAGAGGTTTGACATTCGTCACTACGATACAAATTTTTTATATCTGAGTCCCTCCCCCCCCCCATACCCGAATCCTGGATTCGCCACTGATCGGCAACGATCGTGATGATGTCGTCCAAACCGCATTAACATATCATTTAAAACATATTGGCAATGAGCGTGCTGATGACACCAAAATTATATTTATTTAAAAGGAAAACATTACTGGAAACGATCGTGATGATGTCGTCCAAACCGCATTAACATATCATTTAAAACATATTGGCAATGAGCGTGCTGATGACACCAAAATTATATTTATTTAAAAGGAAAACATTGCACAAAACGATCTTGATGTGTCGTAGAGCCGATTAACATATCATTTAAAACATATTGGCAATGAGCGTGCTGATGACACCAAAATTATATTTATTTAAAAGGAAAACATTACTGGAAACGATCGTGATGATGTCGTCCAAACCGCATTAACATATCATGTAAACCATATTGGCAATGAACGTGCTGATGTCCCCAAAATTATATTTGTTTAAAAGGAAAACATTACTGGAAACGATCGTGGAGATGTCGTCCAAACCGCATTAACATATCATTTAAAACATATTGGCAATAAACGTGCTGATGTCCCCAAAATTATATTTGTTTAAAAGGAAAACATTACTGGAAACGATCGTGATGATGTCGTTAAAACCGCATTAACATATCATTTAAAACATATGAAGCAGACGTGCTGGTGGCCAAAATTATATTTGTTTAGAAGGGAAAACATTCTGGAAACGCGCGCGCGCGATCGCGATGTCATGTCCACAACCGCATTCATATCGCTGTAAACCATATTGGCAATAAACGTGCTGTGTCCCCAAGAAATTATATTTTTTGGAAGGGAAACATACTGGAAACGCGCGCGCACTTGCGATGATGTCGTCAAACCAACCGCATTAACATATCATGTAAACCATATTGGCAATAAACGTGCTGATGTCCAATTATATTTGTTTAGAGGAAACTTATTGGAAACGCGCGCGCGATCTGTCGATGTCGTCCAAACCGCATTAACATATCATGTAAACCATATTGGCAATGAACGTGCTGATGTCCCCAAAATTATATTTGTTTAGAAGGAAAACATTACTGGAAACGCGCGCGCGCGATCTTGATGATGTCGTCCAAACCGCATTAACATATCATGTAAACCATATTGGCAATAAACGTGCTGATGTCCCCAAAATTATATTTTTTATAGAGAAAACATTACTGGAAACGCGCGCGCGATCTTGATGCGTCGATGTCAAACCGCATTAACATATCATGTAAACCATATTGGCAATAAACGTGCTGATGTCCCCAATATATTTGTTTAAAGGAACATTACTGGAAACGATCGTGATGATGTCGTTAAAACCGCATTTACATATCGCTTAAAACTATTGGCAATAGGCGTTACGTGACACTAAAATTATATTTATTTAAAGGAAAACATTACTAGAGCGATCGTGATGATGTTGTCCAAACCGCATTAACATATCATTTAAAAAATATTGGCAATGAGCGTGCTGATGACACCAAAATTATATTTATTTAAAAGGAAAACATTACTGGAAACGATCGTGATGATGTCGTCCAAACCGCATTAACATATCATATATAGCCATATTGGCAATGAACTTACTGCTGATGTCCCCAAAATTATATTTGTTTAAAGGAAAACATTACTGGAAACGATAGTGGAGATGCCGTCCAAACCACATTACCGTATCATGTAAACCATATTGGCAATGAACGTGCTGATGTCCCCAAATTATATTTGTTTAGAAGGAAACTTATTACTGGAAACGCGCGCGCGATCTGATGATGTCGTCAAACCACATTACCGTATCATGTAAAACCATATTGGCAATGAACGTGCTGATGTCTAAAATTATATTTGTTTAGAGGAAAACATTAGCTGGAAACGCGCGCTTCTATCGCATGATGTCGACCGCCACATCCATTGGCAAACCATTTGGCAGTAAGACGTGCTTGATGTCCCCAAAATTATATTTGTTTAGAAGGAAAACTACTGGAGCAGTCTTGATGATGTCGTCAAAACCACATTACCATCTATCTGTAAAACCATATTGGCAATGATTGCTGATGTCCCCAAAATTATATTTGTTTAGAGGAAAACATTACTGGACGATCTTGATTATGTCAGACCACATTACCGTATCATGTAAACCTTGGCAGAGACGTGCTGATGTCCCCAAAATTATATTTGTTTAGAAGGAGAAAACATTACTGAAACGCGCGCGCGTACTCTGATCTGATGTCGTCAAACCACACTCGTTCATATAAAACCATACTGGCAATGAATGGCTGATGTCCCCAAAATTATACTTGTTTAAAAGGAAAACAGTATTGGAAGCGATCGTGATGATGTCGTCGAAACCACATTACCGTATCATAGAACCATATTGGCAATAGAACGTGCTGATGTCCCCAAATATATTTCTTGTTTAGAAGGAAAACATTACTGGAAACGCGCGCGCGGATCGGGATTATAGTCAAACCACTTGCAAAGTATCATGTAAACCATCAGCAATGAACGTGCTGATGTCCCCAAAATTATACTTGTTTAAAGGAAAACAGTATTGGAAACGATCATTGATGATGTCGTGAAATCCATACCGTATCAATCTGAAACCATATTGGCAATGCGTGTCTGATGTTCACAAGGAATTATACTTGTTTTAAAGAAAGCAGATGACCATTAGACGATCTGCATGAGTCCGGTGAAATCATTCCGTTATCATGATGAACCATATGGGCAGTGAACGTGCTGATGTCCCCAAGAATTATACTTGTTTAAAGGGAAAACAGTGATAAGCAATCGTGATGATGTCGTGAGAAATCACATTACCGTATCATGATAAACATATAATGGCAGATGAACGGCTACTGTGTCCCCAAAATTATATACTTGTTTAAAGGAAAACAGGTATGGGGACGATCATTGATGATATCGTGAGAAATCACATTTAACGATCATATGAAGCCATATTGGCAATGAAGTAGCATTGATGTCCCCAAAATTATACTTGTTTAAAGGAAAACAGTATTGGAAACGATCATGATGATGTCATGAAATCATTCCTACCGTATCATATAAACCATATTAAGCTAGAAATGAACAGTGCTTGATGTCCCCAAAAGTGCTACTTGTTTTAAAAGAAGGAGACAGTATTGACGATCGTGATGATGTCGATGTGAAATCACATTACCGTATCATGTAAACCATGTTGGCAATGAACCGTGCTGATGTCCCAATCATATACTTGTTTAAAGGAAAACAGTATTGCAGGAAACGAGTCGATGATGATGTCATGAAATCCACATTACCGTATCATCTTCAACCATTGTGGCAATGAACGTGCTGATGTCCCCAAATATATACTTGTTTAAAAGGGAAAAGCAGTGCTAGACATCGATTGATGATGTCGTGAAATCACATTACCGTATCCATATAACACCCATTGGCAATGAACGTGCTGATGTCCAAATATACTTGTTTAAAGAACAGGTATTGGACTGATCGATTGATGATGTCGTGAAATCCTTTACCGTATCATGTAACCATATTGGCAATGAACACTGATAAGTACAAATTATACTTTATTTAAAGGAAAACAGTGATGTGGGACGATCGTGATGATGTCCAAAATCTCTCCTTGCCGTACTAACCTTCTTTGGCACGATCGAGGTGATGCCGAATCTCACGACTTTGTCTTGAATTCGAGTTTTTTAAGTCCGCCATAGCGAGTTTCAGCAGGCAAAATGTAACTTTAAATCTCGAAGACTGCGTTAAAAATTTCGACAGATTTTTAAATATCATGTTCGTTTTCTGCAACCAAATGTAGAAACGTTAAACGTAACTGATATCTTCAAAGGAGTATAAATATCTTATGAACGATCATGACCTTCAATGATTAGAAAATGGCGTGACAAATTTAGTCAAATGACGGACCATGGGATTGTAGAAAAAAAAATGAATTGGTGGCTCCAGTCTCGCTTCTCGATATTTACCAAGTCCGTAGCAGAGGATTCGTGTACAAAGGGAAATGTCGACCTTCGGTTCCTTAACTGACTTAGAAGAAATGAAATATCAGTATAATTTAGTAACTAGAAGCTTAAATCTGGAGGAATTTCAGCATGTAGAAGACGCACATTTGTGTTTCTGTTGTAGGAAAAACCCCAGCAGATAACCTATTGCAAGCCAACAATTCATGTTGCAAACGCTCCGATAGATAATTAAGAATAGGGAGACAAAACCGCAATTTCCCCTGATTCTAAACCCATGTCCATATCTTATTACCGATTACTCCAATTGGCGTGTATGGAAAAGTATATCTTGCCTACTTCTCTCTAAAACTTTTCATGGTAAGTTCACAATTCAAAAAAAAATATTTCATGAGAGAAAATTTTAATCGTCATTCTAAAGCATTATTATGAACTTAGAAATATAAACATATTTCCATTTTTAACTTGAGAAATTCCACTTCTAATTTGAAGAAATTCCACTTCTAATTTGAAAATTCACTTCTGTAAACCTTATACAGTCGACGTCGTTATAAGCGACCTTCCTCGTCCCACAGCAAAGGTCTTTATAACGAATTGTCCTTCAAGGATAGTAATTAAAACTGTACACAGCCGACTCAGCAGCTCCATATAAATAGGCAACGATTTTTAAAGGAATTCCAACTAAATACTCAACTTATTTTAGTAATGGTATTAAAATAAATTTTCATCAATTAAAATATATTTCTAAAACAATTTTAAAAGATAGAAAATAAAGGGTGTTATTACTTACAAAAGGCCTTATTTCTCAAGAAAAATCGAAATGGTTGTTTTTCTTTTCTGCATATATGCTTTCTGCAAAATATAATTTTCTATTTCAGTTAAGATGATAAATAATGTTCTGCATATTTTCGTTGCCTTTCAAAAAACATTTTAAAGTCTCAATGCTTTGCTTGAAACACTTTTTTATATAGGCTATTCTAATTTCCGCGCTGTGGTGCAGCAGTAATTCTCCCCCTCCCCTGTCAAAAGTTCAGACTGTAACGCTGAGAGACTCTGCATCTACACAGCTTGCATTACAATAATAAACGTCTGTTTACGTTTAGAAACATGTTCTTTTTGGAAAAATACGGGAAGAGTGTTCGCTGAATTCGGACATTGTATTGGGGTTAGACGACACTGTACGGTCGTTATACCGGAAGTAAAATAACATAGTGCATAGGGAAACACAGTTGGGAATTTTATCACTCGTCGTTATAATGGAATGGTCTTTATAATGTGTGGTCGTTATAACGAGCGTCGACTGTATGCTCAAAATTCCTACTGTCGAAAGCACTCTAGAGTACCAGACACTTCATGTCATCATTATTTACCAAAGACAAGAAACCACAGAGACTTAGAAGAAAAAATCAAATCCCTTCTACTCGTTCTTCGAAGAAAAGTCTAGTGTTTTTGTTTCATATCTCTCTAATAATTCATACCCATCAGTATCTGCATCTTTAGAAATACATCCATGTCTTCTGCTTCCGAAAAAAGTAGAAGAAAGTCACGTTTCTTTCGATAAAACATATGGAACACGTAAAACGATAAAAATATATTTCTCTACCCATACATATGTGACTCGACGAAAAGAAGAGATTCCAAAAAATAGAAACCAAAAATATCTATACATATAACCAAGGAAAAAAGGAACCAAAGGTGAAAAATTCACACATTAGGAAAAAAAGTATTCTCCAGAACAATAAAAACGGAGCTCCATCACCATAGCGACGAATCCTTTCCATCCTGTGACACATAACTCCTCCCACGTCACCATGGCGACCAGGATGAGTGATAGATCCAAACCTGGAAATGGCGCCAAGTCAAAGTCGTAAAATCGCGAGAAAATGGCTCCTCCGTGGCACTATAAGGATGGAATCTTTGGGGGATTTGGTGTCCCAAAGGGTTGCGAGGGGGTGTTGCAACGGTTGGGCGGAAACCTCCATCTTAGTTTGAGCTCTATCGGAGCAGATATAAACTTTGAGTGATGTTTGCTGTGGGCTTGAGGTAAATCATCGCTGAAACTGGAAGTTTACACGAGAGGGCAGTTTATTTCTTGCTGTCTTCACCATAAATCTAGAAGGGTGTGCTTACAATTTAAATGGTGAAAAGCATGAAATTCGAAATATTTCGGGAATCCGGAAAAAAAATTGTAATTTATTAGTATCGTAACACTTCCCCACCTGTTGCATAGAATGTTTATAATTACATAGCTTTGTCAAAAAAATAGTTCTTAATACCTAACTTAACACACACACACCCTCTTTGTAGTTTTTGACTTCGCGGATTTCAAAAATTTTAAGAATAAATTCGCTATTTATGTTCAAACCATTAAATGTAGGGGAAAGATTAATAAATTATTAACAAGGAGCTTTTTGAAGGTGTTCTATTTATACACTTTTATTTACCTTAACTTCTTTCTTATTGATAAAGAAGGAATTTTGAAATCGATATTTCACTAAAATATTTCGATATTTCAGTTCTAAAATGTTGTGTAGTTGTGTTTTCTCGGTGAAAATGCTATATTTTAATATTTTCAGAACTTAGTTATCAATTAATCCATTCAATTTAGGGGAAAGATTAATAAATTATTAACACGGAGCTTCTTGAAGCTGTTCTTTTTATACACTTTTATTTACCTTAACTTATTTCATATTTATAAAATTGGAATTTTCAAATCGATATTTCTCTAAACTATTTCGATATTTCAGTTCTAAAATTTTGTGCAGTTGTGTTTTCCCGATGAAAATGCTATATTTTAATATTTTGAACTTAGTTATCAATTAATCCATTCAATTTAGGGGAAAGATTAATAAATTATTAACACGGAGCTTCTTGAAGGTGTTCTTTTTATACACTTTTATTTACATTAACTTCTTTCATATTTTTGAAGATGGAATTTTGACATCGATATTTCACTCATTTCCGGATGTATTAGAGTTCTAAAATTTTGTTCAGTTGTGTTTTCCAGATAAAAATGCTATATTTTAATATTTTCAGAACTTAGTTATCAATTAATCCATTCAATTTAGGGGAAAGATTAATAAATTATTAACACGGAGC
>BGPR01014497.1:0-15769 GCA_013235015.1 Araneus ventricosus
CTACATCTGGTCTTAGTTACTCGTCCGCTCTCCAAAAGTCATTTTGTGCAAACTGTTCATGCACAGCATGTGTGCAAAATGCCGCCAAAATACACCCCCCTGAAAATGTATCCGAATCGGATACTGATCTAGCTAATAACAGTGCTCCTGACACATGTACACCCCGAAGATCTCAATCGAAATCTAATTCACAATCTAACAGATCTATTAAACTAAAGCTTTCCAAACGTGGCATCTCACCGCAGCAGCTGACAGCAAAATTGAAGAAATCAAATGTCAAAAATTCAGTCGCTTTGGGACTTGCGAGTCAGGGTTTAGTCCACAAGGACTTGTCGTCCATTTTTGATGGCGTGCCCAAAAGTCCCGATCGAATAGCACTCCATCCATCTGAAGGGGAGGATGAAGAAATCACAATGAGTTGTGATGTTTCGCCAACTCGAGCAACTGTTTCAAATACCTCTCCCCAAACAACACTTTCTTAATGACTACCTACCTCTCTTGGAATTGTCGCGGCATTCGGTCCAAACTTCATGACATCAGGACCATTCTCAACAATTTCCATCCCGCATGTTTTTGCCTCCAAGAAACCTTCTTGATGTCTCATATTCCCTTAAAACTGCGCGGTTATAATTGTGTGAGGAAAGATGCGGACACTGGATCTCATAGCTCTGGGGGTGTCTGTATCTTGACTTCAAATTTATATCCTAGCACACCTCTCTCTTTACATACCTCTTTGCAGGCTGTGGCTGTTCAAGTTCACACACGAGCATTGGTTACAGTCTGCTGCATTTATTTACCGCCTCATGATGCCCTTAATCAACAACAGTTAAACAACTTAGTGGACCAACTTCCCAAACCTTTTTTGTTGCTTGGTGATTTCAACGGACATAGTACTTTATGGGGTTCGGATAGTACAAATTCTCGTGGGCGACAGATTGAACAGTTTATCTCTAATAACTGTCTCTGTCTGCTCAATAACGATGAAAAAACGTACTTCCATGAACCGACACGTTCATTTCATAGTCTGGATCTGGCCATCTGTTCTCCTGACCTCCTACCATTGCTGAATTTTGAAGTTGGAGATTATCTGCATAATAGTGATCACTTCCCCCTAATAGTCTCCCACGCTGATAGTGGCGGTGCGATTCAGTTTCCACCGCGTTATCTATTCCAGCGGGCAGACTGGGCTGCTTTCATGCAGTTGGCGGGAGTCACTGAGGCTATGGTTAATACTGCAGACATATCGGAAGCAGTACAACATGTAGTTGATATTATCATAAACGCCGCTGATAAAACCATCCCAAAAAGTTCCCCACGTCTAAGGAAATTCCGTAGACCGTGGTGGAACGAAGCCTGTCGTGACAGTTACAAGAACCAAAAGAAGTGTTGGAACATTTTTCGACGGTATCCGACGACGGAAAATCTCGTCGCTTTTAAACGAGCTAGAGCCTTTGCTCGCCGCATTCGTCGTCGTAGTCAGAGGGAATCATGGATACAGTTTGTCTCATCTATCACATCCTCTACTTCGAGCAAACAATTGTGGAAAAAGGTGAAGGCTGCCAATGGGGTTTATAAAGAATTTTCGATTCCTGTTCTGAATACAGGTCATGCGTCATATTCTTCTCCATTGGATGTCGCCAACATTCTCGGCCAAACTTTCGCCCAAGTTTCCGCGGTGGATTCATATAGCCCTGCTTTCGTGGCAATTAAGAATCGAGCGGAACGGATGCCTTTAACTTTCTCGAGTCGACAGTCTTTTCCCTACAATTGCGAGTTTAAGATGTTTGAGCTACAAACTGCTCTATCGCAAGCTCATGATTCCAGCCCTGGTCCCGATGGAATCGCATATAATATGCTTCGCCATTTGGATGCGGTTTCGCTTTCAAATCTCCTGCACCTGTTTAACAGAGTGTGGAGAGAGCAAGGTTTCCCACGGCAGTGGCAAGAAGCTGTTGTTATTCCCATCCTCAAACCGGGTAAAGATCCTTCTAATCCCCTGCACTACAGACCGATTGCATTAACTAGTGTCCTATGCAAGACGCTTGAGCGTATGGTCAATGCACGCCTTGTCTTTGAATTGGAAAAACAAGGCTGTATTCCACCATTGCAAAGTGGTTTCCGTAGAGGACGGTCAACATTTGACAACATCGTCCATCTCGAAACACAAATTCGCAATGCTTTTGTGCGTCGTAACCACCTTGTTTCCATTTTTTTTGACGTTGAGAAGGCATACGATCGCACGTGGCGGCATGGCATCCTTCAGAAACTTTATAACTTAGGTTTTAAAGGCAATCTGCCATTGTTTATCAAACGGTTTTTATCATCCCGTACCTTTCGAGTACGCCTGGGAAATTTTTATTCTGATCCTTTTAATCAGGTTGAGGGTGTTCCGCAAGGGTGTGTCCTCAGTGTTACTCTTTTTATCCTTCATTTTAGTGAAATTTTAAATCATTTGCCTCCATCTGTCACTGGTACATTATATGTTGATGATTTGCAGATCTCTTGCCAGGGTTGTAATATGCGATTGATTGAGCGACAGCTTCAAAACGCGATTAACAAAATAGTACGTTGGTGCGATGAAAATGGCCACACACTTTCTGCAGAAAAGAGTAAGTGTGTCCACTTTTGCAGAAAACGAAGCATCCATGCTGATCCCATCCTTTCCATAAGAAATGACGTTATTCCGATTGTTGACGAGATTCGATTTTTGGGATTGATTTTTGATCGGAAGCTCACTTTCCTTCCGCATATCGTACAATTGCGGAAGAAGTGTGAGAAATCACTTAACATCCTAAAGGTACTCTCTTGTACGTCTTGGGGAGCAGATCGAACCTCCCTACTTCGTATATATCAAGCCGTCGTTTTGTCGCGGATAGATTATGGATGTATGGTATATGGTTCTGCCAGGTCTGCTGCTTTACGCAGGCTAGATGCCGTACACCATTCTGCCCTACGAATCTGCTCAGGGGCTTTTCGCACCTCACCCGTAGAGAGTCTCTATACTATTTGCCACCAATTTCCTTTGCACTTGCGGCGGAAAAAACTTTCCATTCAGTATTATTTCCGGTCTCTGTCTCTTCCTCAACATCCTATTTCACATATGACTCTTCCTGCTACCCTCCGAAGAATTTACAATGCTCGTCCCTCTCACATTCTCCCTTTTTGTGAGAGAGTGAAAAGCATAATCCATGATTCGGAGTTCAACTTTCCTGATATCCAGACTGTTGATTTGCAAATTTTCCCGCCTTGGAATATTCCCCAGTTTTCGTTTTTAAATCCATTCCCTGGTTTCGATAAAAGTCGAACATCTCCGGTGATTTACCAGCAACTTTTTAGTTTCCATCGCTCTCGGTATTCCTCATACAGGCCAATTTTTACTGACGGTTCAAAGGCAGTCGGCCATGTTGGATGTGGTATTATTTTTGATGCCGACACCAGCAGTTTCCGTCTGCATACATCCTTTTCAATTTTATCAGCAGAGTTAGTGGCGATCTTCTACGCTCTCCAGAAGATATCCCTCTCATTTCAGCGCCAATTTTGCATTTATACTGATAGCATGAGTTCATTAGAAACACTTTGTCATCCTCACTTTCAAATGCATCCAGTTGCTATGCAAATCTTGGGACTTCTGCAGACTCTTCAACATAGGGGTTTTTGCATTTTGTTTTGTTGGATCCCGAGTCATGTGGGAATTATTGGAAATGAGCAGGCGGATCACAGTGCAAAGACAGCTGCTTCTTTCTTGCACCGTGATATCCCTTACTGTGACGTGAAGAAATCAATTGCAAGTCACATTTCTTCTCTGTGGCAAGAGACATGGGACCTGCAGGTTCACAATAAATTACATTACATCAAACCTTCTATTGGTTTGTGGCCAGCTCTGCCTATACGAGGGGCTGATGTCAAACTGACTCGCCTCCGTATAGGACACACTCGATTCACACATAAGCACCTTCTTTTTGGCGAGAGAGCACCGATGTGCCCCACGTGTAATGTCGAACTCACTGTCTATCATATTTTAATCGAATGTTCGAATTTTAATCTTCATCGAATTCATTTCTTTAATTCATCATTTTTAACTTTGTCTGAATTGCTAGGTGAGCAACACCATCCAAATATTTTTAATTTTTTAAAAGCCATACGCTTTTTAACATGCATTTAACGTCTTTTTCCATTTGTTCGTTTGAATTTTTTTTTAAATTTCTTTCTAGCTTACCACTTTAACTGTTTTCTCTCCTATACCTTGAGGTATTTTTGATTTCGAACACCATTTTATCACACAGTTCTGTTTTTAACCATTTGAGTGGCGCAGTATGGCCAGAACTGGCTCTTGCGCCAAGAAACACGAAACAACAACAACAACAACCAATCTGCAATTAATGATCTAGTTGGTTAGTGTGAACAGAACGTTCATAATATCTCGGCTGTTAAAAGTAGTGTTCATTTCTGCAGAAAGAAGTTTACACCGTGATCCCACTCTGTATGTTCACAATCAGCCTATACCCGTTATAAGTAAGGCTCGATTCCTTGGAGTTATCTTTGATAGTAAACTCGCTTTCCTTCATCACATTTCAGATTTGAGGAAGAGGTGCAAAAAGGCTCTGAATATTCTGAAGATTTTATCTAACACTTCTTGAAGGAGCTGATAGAATCTCTTTACTCGGAGTGTATCAGGCAGTAATCCTGTCCCGTATTGATAACGGCAGTGTGGTGTATGGTTCTGCCCATGCCTCTGCATTACGGAAGCTTGACCCTGTTGACCACTCAGCCTTACGCATATGTACTGGTGCTTTTCGGACATCGCCTGTGCAGAGTTTATATGCGGATTGCTTTCAAATTTGTCTCGATTTTTGACGTAAGCAATTGTCCGCCAATTATTATCTTAAGTTTATGTCTACGCCTAATCATCCATTGCGGAGTACCTTTCTTAATTCTTGCATCAATAGACTTTATAATGCCCGCCCATTTAATTTTCGTCCATTTGTGGATAGAACAAAATTATTCCTTGAAGAATCGGCATTGATTAGTCTGGATGTTAAAAAATCTAACTTTTTTAGTTTTCCTCCTTGGAGTGTCCCTTCCATTAAATACATCGACCCATTTTCATTGTTCCACAAAGCTTCAACTGCTCATGTTGTGTTTTACCAAATTTTTAACCTTCATCGAAGTCTCTACTCCCAGTACGTGCCTGTTTTTACGGATGGCTCGAAGTCCACTATGTTGGATGCAGCGTTACTTTTCCAGATTCTGTATCTGCCTATAGGCTTAATTCTGCACTCTCTATTTATACTGCTGAGGCTACTGCTACCTCATGTGCTTTACAGCGCATCTCGAGTGAAAATACTATGCAATTCCGTATATACACTGATAGTATGAGTGTCTTGCAAAGTGTACAGCAGACTGAATCTTCTAATAATCCTGTCATTTGTGATATTTTACTTCAAATGGAAGATTTAAGAAGCAAAGGTTTTGACGTACTGTTTTGCTGGGTTCCAAGCCACACGGGTATTAAGGGCAATGAGTTGGCAGACTCTGCTGCTAAATCTGCACTTGTTCCCTCAATAGTGCGGTTCTTTTGTCTTCATCAGAAAGCATATCAATAAGATGTGGCAACAACTGTGGGATTTGCAAGAACAAAACAAACTACACTCCTTAAAACCCTTTCTTGGTGCTTGCCCAATTCTGGCCCTTGTGCCATAAAACCCCAATCAATCAATCAAACCCTTTCTTGGTAGGTGGCCTGGTGTTCCAGTGCTGCGAAAAGATGTCATATTGACTAGTCTCCTTATTGGACACACGCGGTTTACTCATAAGCACTTGCTTTTTGCTGAGCCCGCACCTATATACACTTCATGCCAAGCACCTTATTCAGTTCTTCATATTTTAATTGAATGTCCAGTTTTCACTTTTCAGCGTCAGTCATTTTTTAATGCAACATTTTTTATCACTTAAAGAAGTAGTGGGAGAGAATCGTCATCCTAGGGTCTTTCCTTTCCTACAATCAATTGGTTTTTAAACCATATTTGATTACTGTGCACTTCAGTGTTATCATTCTTTACTTTTAACCCTTTTTCATTTGAAACAAATATTTTATCACCATAATCATGATTTTATATCCCACCACATGCTGTACTTTCACCGTACGTTTGGCGCAGCATGGTCAAATTTGGCTCTTGCGCCAATAAATCCCAAACCAACCAACTAGGAAAACTCGCACCACCCAGCCAAATCGGATGGGTGCAAGGTCCGAAATAGACCTTTGATGGAACTAGGATAGAACTTGTGCAAGTAAGCCTTGTAGGCTAAGGCTCCTTCGTATAAGTCGTCCTCCTCATCATTCTCATCTGTGGCGCAGTAGGATTAGTTCTGGCCATTGTGCCAAAAAACCAAAATCAAATGGTCACTCTCCAAATGACTTGATGATGATGGCCTGTTGGTTGAAACAGGAACGATTAAAAATAGAGGCAGAAAATGAAAGGAAGGAAAGACTGAAGATGGAATTACAGTTAGAAAAATTGCGAACCACATCCGATGGCTCTGCAAGCCCGAAGCTTGAGCAGCTCTCATGTTTATGAGCTGACTAAAACTGTACCAAGTTTTGATTCAAAGAATGGAGACATAACGTTGTTTCTTTCGTTGTTCGAAAGACAGGCGAAAAGAGCCCAAATCGACACGAAGGACTGGGTCTCCGGACTACTTATGCTGATGCCGTCTGACATTGTTCAACTCATTGCAAGGGAATCTGAAGAGAACTTTAATTATAACTATATAAAAAGCGTATTGCTAAAGATTCAAATTGAGACCAGAATTCAGGAGGAAATTCCTTCACCACCGGAAGAATTCGGAGAAATCCTGGCGAGAATTTACTTTTGAAATTTCGAATTGCTTTCAAGAATGGATCGAGGGGCTCAAAATTGACAGTTTTGAGAAATTGAAAAACTTGATAATTACTGATCAGATAAAGAGGCGGGCCCCTTTTGAGGCAAAAGATCACTTCTTCGATGAATGGACGAAGTTGGTGTCTCCATCAGAATATTGCTGACAAATTGGATGAGTATGAGCTTGTGCGCTCTGATCGCAAATACGAAACAAAATGGAAGCAGCAGTTCAACCCGAGAGAAAAGCATACTGAAAGTAACCAGAGGACAGTTAGACACAAACCATTCACTGGGACTTGGAATGCACGGAATATGGGTTATCCTTCAAGGAATGGAGAATCCAAACAGATGCATAAGTTCTCATGTTATTCTTGTGGTTTAGAGGGCCACACAGCACGTATTTTCCCTCTCAAGGCTCCACAAAGGGGTAAATTAAACCCAACGGCTCTGGGTAATGTCATTGCAACCACTGAACCTAAGAAGGAGAATCCATTTGCAGTTCGAATGACACTCCTTTTACCTAAACTCCTATACTAAGATTTTATCCTAGACCATATGTTTGGCGCAGCATAATCAAAAATGGTTTTTGCGCCAGTAAACTCCACGAAACCAAACCATTTACAGTTCTAACTGCTAAAATAAATGTTCCTGTTGAAATCGCAGCTAATGTGATGGAACTCGAAACTGTACAGGTAAAACTTGGGCCACGAACAATGACAGGAATTATAGATTCTGGAGCGCAGATTTCAGTGATTCGTGAAGATTTCACATCAGGAATAAAATATGAGGGAGAAGGTTATATCGAGATTTCTTCAGCATTCGGGGAGAGGGAAACTACACCACTTCGAATTTTTGAAATGAATATTTACGACGAAGTACATGAACCGGTTCCAGCGACATGCGCAGTTTCAAAGAAGTTGGTGAGTGACCTACTGCCAAGTACCGCCGCTTTCGAAGCTTTGAAGGAAAACATACAGATGCATAAATTCGAATCAAGGCTCGATTGCTACGACACAGTGAAGGAGGAATTGGAAGTTCCTTCTACGGATATAGAAGCTTCTATCGAACTTATCGCAACCGAGTCTGATCGGGATGGCTCAACTCAAGATAGCGAGGAGACTAGAACCTCATTCATTGAGTCACAAATGTCGGACACCACTTTATCGGATGCTTGGGAGATGGCAAGGACGGAAGGGAACGCATATGCGATTAGGGATGGAGTTCTGACACATACAGAATATATATGCGGAGAAGAGGTGTAGCAGGTAGTATTGCCGAAATGCAAGAGAGATGAAGTTCTTATGGTCGCTCATGAGATCCCTTTGGCTGGACACCTAGGCGAGCAGAAAACAAAGCAAAGGATAAAATACTTTCTTCTGGCCAGAAATAAAGAAAGACGTTAAAGAATTTTGCCAGAGTTGCAGGCAGTGTCAGGTTAGGAGAGCTATCACATATAGGGATAGGATTCCAATACAACATATCGTCAGACCTGAAAATCCATTTGAAGTCTGGAGCGTAAACTGCATAGGCCCTTTAGAACCTCCATCCAGGAGAAGACATAAATTTGTTATTTGTGCAGTTGACGTATGTACGTGTTGGGCAGAAGCCATTCCCCTAAGAAATATTACTGCCAAAACCACCTGCGACATACTCTTGAAGATCTTTACAGCTACAGGTTTCCCTGGGGTCATTTGCACTGACCAGGGTACAAACTTTACTGCGCTTCTGACAAAGGAATTTCTGAAAATGATTGGAGCTGCACCAAGGTTTGCTACCCCTGGGCATCCAGAAAGCATGGGTACAGTCGAAAGGTGGA
The DNA here is from genome assembly GCA_013235015.1 of Araneus ventricosus. NCBI lineage: Eukaryota > Metazoa > Arthropoda > Arachnida > Araneae > Araneidae > Araneus > Araneus ventricosus. Next base: position 8,695 of record BGPR01014497.1, read on the forward strand.
ATAAAACTCTAAAAGAAATGCTTGGCAAAAACGTCCAAGATCATGGAAATGATTGGGACATACATTTACCTTGCTTGTTATTTGCATACAGGGAGGTACCCCACAGTACAACAGGACTTTCACCATATCAGATGGTGTATGGAAGGCTGCCAAGAGGGCCACTAGCCCTGATAGATTTTAAGGGGAAAAGAAACATCCCACTAGGTGTTTCAAGATCCACTGAGAAATATTTGGAAAATTTGCGACAGAATTTGGAGAGGGCCCACGAAATTGCGACTGGAAACGCCGAAAAGAAACAGCCAGAATATACTAGAAGGTATAATTTACGAGCTCGTGAGAAGACGTTCCAGGTAGGAGAAAAGGTCCTGATTTTGGAGTCGGTTTCTCCACATAAGTTATTAAAAAATGGATCGGATCGGTTAGTATCATGGCCTTTACAAGACTCCATTCGGTACTTGTCAGAATGGAGGACAGTGCGAGTAAAGAGGTCCATGCCAATAAAATTCGGCCATACATAGCCAGAGTACAACAAGTTGGACTTGTGTTCGAGCAAGATGAGGACTTTGGAGACTTGCATTATGCTCCAGCAGATTCCATCCGTAAGAGCCAAATCGATATTTGGGAACATATACGAAAAATGGAGGGAGTCTTAAGCTTTCAACGGAGAGCAGTACTTTCTGATGTTCTTGGAAGGTGCTCGGACGTCTTTAGTAGTAAACCAGGACATGCTAAGGTAGAGGGTCATTCTGTACGCGTGACTCCTGACTGTTGTCCGAAACGTCTTAAGCCATATAGAGTACCGATAGCACTTCAGGATGAAGTAGATCGACAGATTAAAGAACTCCTTGAATTGGATCTGATCGAACCGAGTGACAGTGATTGGGCTCATCCTGTTGTCTGCGTTGCAAAGAAGAATGGAAGTGTTAGGCTGTGCATTGATTTTCGATTACTGAATGGCTTTACCATACCAGATGCGTATCCAATGAAAATTTCAAGAGATTTATTATACGAAGCAGGAAAAGCCAACTTTATATCTGCATTGGATCTGACTAAAGGCTACTGGCAGATTCCGATGAAAGAAGAGGCTCGGCATTTCACGGCATTCTTGACCCACTCCGGACACTTTCAATGGAAGGTGTTGCCTTTTGGTATGAAAAATGCTGGCAGTACTTTTCAGCATCAATGGACAAAGCGTTGGCACCGCATCGAGAATACTGCCGTTCGTATATAGATGTTGCGTTTTACTCGCAATCATGGTGTGATCACCTTCTCCACATAGACAGTTTCTTTCGGTCACTGAGAGAGGTTGGTCTTGCGGTTAACTTAGAAAAGTGTGCCTTTGGACAAAAGCGAGTGAAATTCCTATGCCATATAGTCGGATCCGGTCAGCATTCACCTGATCCTGAAAAGGCCGAGGTCTTGAGAAACCTATCTAGGCCATCAACAAAGAAAGAGTTGAGAAGCTTCCTAGGACTTGCGAGCTACTATAGGGATTATATCCCGAATTTCTCAGAAATTGTTTTGCCGCTAACCGATCTCACCAAAAGAAAGGTACCAAATGTCCTTCCTTGGTCAGTTGAGGCTGGAGAAGCTTTTGTAAAAACCAAAGATGAACTCATCATAATGCCGACTTTACATACTCCAGATATTGGTTGTCCGTTTTGGTTGTACACTGATGCGTCAGCAACTGCAATCGGAGCGTGTTTGGCACAGCATAACGATGTCGGAAAGGAATTGCCTATTGCATTCTTTACTAAGAAACTCACCCCGACCCAGATGAAGTGGTCAACTATTGAAAGAGAAGCCTTCTGTGTTTTAGGGGCATTAAAGAAATTTGATACCTGTGTATTTGGAGGTAAAATTCAGGTTGTTTCGGATCACAATCCCTTAACTTATCTAACTAATAGTGCCCCTCATGGAGCAAAACTATCAAAATGGGCACTTGCACTGCAGCGATATAACCTAACTATATCGTATCGGAGGGGTATCCAGCATGGAAATGCAGATGTCTTATCCAGATTAGCAGTAGACTCTATAAACTAATGTTAATGTGTGTTAAGTAATATTTATAGTTATGATCTCTTTTTTTTTGTATACATAATGTGATTTTATATATGTATATAGACTCGTTGAGAAAGTGTTTTTAAATTCAACCGTTTTAGAAATAAATGTTGCTTCTATATAAATTCTTTTAAAGTATAACTTGTGAGTTATTCTTGTAACGTATTAAGTGTTTGTGAAGTTTATTATAGTGATTAAGTTAATTTGAATGCCTTTGTCATTATAATATGGGAGAGAGAACCGCGTGTTTTTTTTTTTTTTTTTCGGAGCTCTTGCCTGTGCTATACTTCATAACTATTGTGTATGTTGTTCTCCTTTTTGTTTTGTTTTTTAGGGACGATGCAGCTACCTGAAATGAGACTAAGGCGACAGATGCGCTTCTTTGAGGGGGACGTGTAAGGATTCGAATCATTTACCATCGTGCCACTGGGGCGTATATGAATCGGAACCTATTATTTGTAAATGGTTTTTGTGGCAACATGTTGCAATTCCATACTATTTAAGCTTATTTTGATAATAAAATTTTAGTAGATACATTGATGGCGTTGGTAATTGTTGTTTTTGCAATCCTTATTTAGATGGTATATTCTATTGTTGAATTAAGTCCTTTTAGAGCAAGAGGAACCATAACGCGGGGTTAAGGAAACATGACTGATAGTAAAAAGTAATCTCCTTTTTCTTTAACATACTTGGTTTATTTTTTTCAGAATCGGAGAGGAGAATTTATCTGTTTTTAATAAAAAAAACTTTATCCAGATTTGTGTTGGTCTTCAGTGTCGTATTTGATGCAGCCATAGGACCTGACGTCATATTTGTTACTATGCGTAATAGCATAAATTATTTTGTAATTGTATAATTCTATTTTTTGCATCTATACTGAATGTTGTTCATTGTTGATTAATAAATGACATTGCTTTCCAATAGTGGGTTCTTTTTTAAAATGTTTAATTCTCTATTAAGACGTATCTGAATCAAGTGTGGCAGTCGTTTGGCGCAGCTTGGCCAATTCTGGCCCTTGTGCCATAAAAACCCCAATCTCCCACGTCGACTGCCACACTTGAGTGAGTAAGACAGCCCATGAATAAATTGTTCCAAATTCAGCCATCTGTCAAAGGTTTTATAAACCCTCATTTTACAAGAAAATACTATGTTATCTTGACGAGACTTCGGATAGGTCATACTTTTTTAACATGCGATTACCTTCGACATTCTCCTGGCTTTTGCGCCACAAAACTCCAATCAATCATAGACCTTTGACATTCTGATCCTGAGCCTATTTGTAATGTGTGTGACTGTATTTTTTTAACTATAAAGCATATCGTATGTGGTTGCAGAAGTTTTAATCGTCAACGACAACCCAATTTTGGAGCAATTCATATTAATTTAAAAGAAATCTTAGATGACCCTCATGTGAATTTATTGACTTTTAAAAAAAATATTAAGTTGATTAACTTGATTTGACCGAGTCCACTTTTATCAAATTTTTAAATGATTTCCCTGTGCAATTCGTAATCAACGAGCGTTTGGCGCAGTACGGCCAAGTCTGGCCCTTGCGCCATAAAAACCTACCAACCTAATCTATTAATAGACATGGTAAAAATAGTTTTCACCGACACAGGATAAAAACTATCTTCTGGTATTTTCAGGATGTTTATCATTAAATTCCTGTAATTTTTTCCAGTCAACTAAATGAATCATTAGACTAGACTCTCCTCTGAATTTTATTACATTTCAGCTGAAGTATAAATATCACATTGCATTAGTTCACTGCTACAATGTAATGAATCTTTGATCAAAACTCGGACAATTTAGTGTTACTTGTTATATCCACCGTGACAAGTTATGAAAAATATCTGCTTTTATTAATGTATAAGTGATTCTAAATTTATTTTCTTAACAACTTAACTATGTAGTTTCTGCCCTTCTGTATAACAAGACCAGAGAATAAATAACTTAATCTTTGTTCTCGTATAGACCGATTTATATTTGAAAGCAATCTCTCTACATCTGCGTGTTACCTGTATAACAAAACCCTTCAATTCTCAAGTGCAAACTATAAAAAAGAATTGTCGGTTTTTAACCGGGAGGACGCGTGGGGGTCATCTTATGATCCCAATCCCTCGGAAAACTCAGATTGCTAGAATACTAGAAACCTGTTCATTCCTTTCTTATCAGTACCTGAGTTAGTCACACTCTCCCACCCCCCCTCCCTTTGCCTTTTCCCCAGATAGCACGTAAGTTTGCAGCAAGTTTGATTTTGACTTGTCATGGCAAAATTTGACGCGTCAAACTTGAAACGAACTTGTAGCAAGTTCGCTGTGACAACTAGCGCCACCCTCGCTTGCAAATCAAACTTCCTGCAAAGACAGCACAAAGAGATAATTATCTTTGTCTCTGTTTAAAAAAAACATCCGATTTTTAATAGCATCTCCTAGACCGTACTTCTTTTTATTAATTCAATAAACAATGATAGTTTTTTTTTTTACAAATTAGCTTTTTTATAAAAAAAAATTTTGAAACATTTTCCATCTTTTTACTAAATATATCACTCGCACTTTAAGAAAAAGGCGATATAGCTTTCTTTAATGTTGAAATTTTAGCGTTTATAAACAAAATGAAACCGAAAAAACAGTCGATGTTTGTTGAAAAATAAACTTATACATTTTGTCCCATTTTAACGTAATTACTTTTGAACTCTAATTTCATAATTTATTCTACTAGCAAAACGTTGTTATTAGCGAAAATCGCTCTCTTTGACTTCAAATCATATTCTCAACTCGAAAAATTAATGAAATCAAAAAAAAGTTTAAAATAAATCGTATACGAATCGAATCGAACGATGTATTAGCGAAATCTATCTTCTCCTCTGAGTTCAGCTGGCTCAATGGTTAGCGTCTCCGCTTCGGAACTGGGAGGTCGCGAGTTCTATCCCGCGTTGTGTTCGTACTCTGTTTTTTGCTATAATTTGCAATGAGTTTGCAATGCAAACTTGCTGCAAGTTCGTCCTATGGTGACTTCGAGGCTTGCGTTAACTTGCTGCAAGCTTGTTTCACACTTGCACACTTGTCGTGACAAATTTGCAGAAAGCTTGCAGACTTGCAGTGCAAGTCTGCTGCAAATTTGCTGCAAACTAAAATTGCTGTCTGGGTCTGAGCATTTGGGAAGCATTTATGGAATTTTTCGTCCCCTAATGCACGTTTGGTCAGTTATTGGGATTTTTAAATGACCTCGCTTGTCTTTCCGTTTGTTCCACAGACTTTTTATTAACGAGCTGACCGTATCAGCTACGTTTATTTTCCTTGCCGAATTGAAGTAATCAACTGCTTCTCACAATGCCGTCTCAATAAGAAAAAGAAATTTAGCGATTACGTAAACTTCTTCCTGAAGTTGAAACTGATGAAGATTCAGACTTGGACAATGGACCTGAAGATATTTTAGAAGTGATTTTTTTTTGGGGGGGGATCATGAAAGTTTCTGCGAACATGATACGGAATCGGAAGAGGACGGAGATTCTGGAAATGAAGATGTGAATAACTTGGAATTGTTGTCATCAAAAGACGGCATTGTGTGGAGAAAAACAAAATTTAGGCAAAATATTCGTTGTCATAATATTCGTGTCGCTCTTGTATAGAAATGACCGTGTTTCATGGAGTATTTTGTTTACTAGTTCTAAATTGTCAGTTTGCTAATTCAAATTTTATTTTGTTTAAAAAAAATTGTTTGAAGTTCACTATTCGCTGATTTTAATGTTTTCATTTTGCACCATACGCTTGGCGCAGCATAGCCAATACTGGCTCTTGTGCCATAAAACTCCACAACAACCAACCAACCATCGTGTCGCTCTTGTTCATGCCAAGCACCTTATTCAGTTCTTCATATTTTAATTGAATGCCCAGTTTTCACCTTTAGCGTCAGTCATTTTTTAATGCAACATTTTTATCACTTAAAGACGTAGTGGGAGAGAATCCTCATCCTAGGGTCTTTTCTTTCCTACAATCAATTGGTTTTTTAAATCATATTTGATTGCTTTGTACTTCAGTGTTATCATTCTTTCCTTATAACCCTTTTCCATTTGAAACGAATATTTTAGCACCATAATCATGATTTTATATCCCACCATATGCTGTACTTTCACCTTACGTTTGGCGCAGCATGGCCAAATTTGGCTCTTGCGCCAATAAATCCCAAACCAACCAAACTGCCACACGCAAATAGTAAAATGGTTTGATTTAGTTCTTTGGCACAAGAGCCAAACTCTTTTTATGGAAAATCGGTATTTGCCTGATCATCATGATTTAACCTGAAATGCGTCCCTGGTGGTTTATTTAATCACAGCTGCTAAATGAGAATCGGAAATAATTCCCAGGTTTAATCTCTTTGATAGTACAGGGAAATCCATCTATGCGTATCGTGTATAAGTATTTAGAATACATTGACAGCCTTGTGAGAACTGATATCGATTTAGAGTTAACTCAGTCTCTGCAATGCAAACTGGCATAAACTCCAGGATCAAGTTCAGAGTGTCGGCTTTGGGGAACAAACTGAAGACTCGTCTTCAGCACTTTAATCCTTCACCCTTTAGTGGAAATATGCAATCATGGCGGGATAGTAGATGTGGGATATCATTTGGAATGGTGGACTGCAGAGAGAGCATACCTTGTAAAAGGGAGGTTTTCTCCATCCTCAGATCTTAACTTTATGAACCCGCATCTCGTGTCTTATTTGATACTGGATTGCGATTTTTTTATTATTGGTATTAACTCAACTGAATTTGGATTTCCTACACTACATTTTCCTTTTAAACCATATTTTAGTACAGTATGGTAATTTTTGTTCTTGTACCAATAACCCCGAAAAGGGAAACTATCTTCAAACCTCGAGCCTATTCAAGACCAAGCATCATCCTTCCGCGTCTCCAGATCAGAGAGCAATTTTTCAATCCCCGAATCAAATTGACTCTGTTTGAAATGAATTGATTTGCATACCTTGGAAATCTTTGCGCACAACTCCCCAG
>BGPR01014497.1:26102-39078 GCA_013235015.1 Araneus ventricosus
ATGGAAGCGTGTTCCATAATTGCCTATGTGACTTCCCATGGTCACGCGGGCAACATCTCTGCGGTAGCCCACATCACACCAGACGCTGAAGCATATTGGCAGCAATGGAAGCGTGTTCCGTAGCCACATGTATGTAGCTATCTAAATCTTTTGAAATCGCTTCTTGCGTCCTCATTTCAATGGTATATGGTGTAGACTCTGTCTTAACGCCTTCTTTGCGTCCAAGAGTGAAGGAATTGAAGGTACGCATAGAGAAAGCTTCCCATGGAAGTAAAATGGACTACTGCAGGAATGTTACCCGTGCAACCAACAGAAATCACTCAAGGCAATTAATTACTAACGTACGGAAATAGAATTTTAATCTTCATTCTGGATTGCTTCCAATTTTTTTCTTCCTAACGTTATTAAGCTATTTGTAATTAGCACATTTGTTTTGAATAACCCTTATATTAATTGCAGTTACAAATGCCACAAATTGATAATAGTTAATTCAGGTATCCTCCCAATTACGCATTAAACATCAATACACATGTGCCATCTAACCGCACGCTGTCTTAAGCATATAAAACAGGACAGCTATCGTGCTCTGTTATCGTGAGCACGAGCGCAATGCCAATCACCAAAAGAGTTTGTAGCACGTGACCGCACAGACAAGATGACTAAAGTCGTGGGTTGTATTCGCTGGCGAACTACGTCACCGTCAAAGTCACTCCCGATTGGTTTGAACTTTCGCTGCTGACGAGTTTCCGTCACCATCGTGTGCATTTTCAAGCCGGTTGAATACAGCACACCACTTCCTTCATCTTGTCTCACCGGTCACATGCAACAAACTTTTTTGGTGAGTGGCGTTGCGCTCGTGCTCACGATAACAGAGCACGATAGCTGTCCATTTGATATATCCGTTAAAAAGTACAGCTACACCCTGTTCTTTTTTCTCTTGCAAGAAGATCATTGGATACCAAACTTGGCACAGCCTGCTCCACGTATATGACAAAACAGCGTGAATTGCATACACATGTCAATTTCGCCATTACATACACAGGTCTGAGTAGTGTGTTTCCAACCCCTTAGTGACACCTTGAGTCAGTTTAACTACCGCATGTTTAGCGCAGCATAGCCAAAAATGGCTCTTGCGCCAATAAACCCTACCAACCCTCCCTCACCTTAAAAATAGCTTATTTTGAAGCATTATGAAGGCTTTGAAAGGCTGGTCATTCATCTGTACTCCATTCCATTTGTCCCAAGACATGATTTTTCCTACGAAAAAAGGGGCACGTCGTTCAAGGAGGTTCCAAAGGTTCAAGGAACAAGGAAGCTTTGAACAAGGTTCAAAGTCGCAGAATTCTACCCACCACCTTCCTCGAAATCTCTCCCACGCGGGAGATTTCGAGTTTCATTTCTACCCTCGACGCGAGGTCTCAATGTAGGCAGATACTTCGATGTGTCGCTACCCTCTAATCGAGACCCCAAATTGGAATCTGTGCATGAAGTGTTGGATTTCGAGTTCGTTTGAATTCAGCATTGCCATTCCGCTATGCCGGTTCCCATCGGTTTTTAAAACTGACGATTGCATTTTCCTTCCAGTGTTTCAAAAATTCGATTTTGGAACGGTCAGAGGAATAGGACGACACCCGAGCTAGCCTACTCCAAACTTTCACATCACACAAGGGGGACGACATTTGACAAATTTAATGTATATAATCAGGACCCTATATACGGCGTATCTACCGTAGAATTGGGTCGGAAACAGATGGCTCTCTCCTTATTTATCGATACTTATAAAAGGCTATGTTTATGTGCGTGCGTGCGCGCAAAGTCCAGACGAATCTATCGCCCTTACAGCCATAAAATTTTGCAGACAGACAGTAGTAACGGTGACTCAATGCACCTCGAAGCCAGAATTTTAAAATTTAATCTAGAAAATTTTTTATTTAATGTTTTGTGTTGTTTTGGTCATTTTCGGGACGTTTACGGCTGTAGCATCTTTTCTAGTGATAGTTGAAAAACAATCAACGCACCATCGATAGAACAAACGATTTTCGTTCTAATGAAGTTTGTTCTGAATTTCTAACATAATTTACTGAATTTTTAGAAATTTTTAAATAATAGGCACTTTTATGGTAATTTTTTTATAAGGATTTCTTCAAATTTTCGCATCTGACGTTCTAACAACTATAATTTTCATTTTTTCCCAGCTTATAACTAGAACGTTTCTGTCGGATTTAAAACAAGAACGGTTAACCGGTTATCTTATTCCGGTTTTTTTTAATTAATCTTTCCCTGATCAGTTCATTTTTTTTGCTAGCGCGAGTTCCTCCGGACGATCCCAGAATACATTGTTGCAATTTCATTGGCTGGTGCGTGACCTTCCTCGCAGGAGGTGACGCAATATGCTTTCATTCCCAGCATGCATTTCTACAATCCGATTCTTTCCGGTGACGTCATTACATTCGCGTCATTGGCTACAGGAAAAAGAAGCGGGCAAACTCTATAATATATACAATTTCCGTTTTGATTTCGTTTTAAAAATTTTTATGCAATTGTATGAGGGCTTTTTTCTATTCTTTAAAGTCCTGACTCCACGGGCAACGCCGTACGCGTACCGCTATCGGCAGTGTCTTAACACGTTTCTTTGTCTAGCATATTTTGCTTTCTGTCTAATAACGATTTTCACGTTTCAATTTTTTAATACTGTTTTGGATCAACGTACTCTGTACTGTTTTCCTACCGTTCAAATGTCATTATCGCAAAGAAAAATAAGCGGGAAAATCAATAATGTGCATCTTTTGTCTTGTTTTCAGAACTTATTCGTGTCATTGTGGGCCGGCCCCCCCCCCCCCATTTTGTTAAAGTCTTGATTCCACGGGCAACGCCGTGCGCGTACTGCTAGTAGAATAGAAACGGTGGAATGTGAGGGATTTATAGCATAAGTTGAAAGTGCTAAGAAAGTGCTTAAAACAGTTTGAAGCAATGTGGAAAGCGAGCACTGATGCTCACATTATTTTCCTTTACCATCATTATACAAAATCGTGGCCCAATAGCTAATTACTAAACCGACAGAGATAGGCTTATACTTCCAATAAGAACCAGCGGGAGTGCTCTCCCCTAAACTTTCTCGTATACTTTCCAAAAAGGTGTCATTTTCCCTCTAACTAGGGTTGCCATACGTCCCGTATACTATTTGTCCCGTTTGCTTCCTAAACTCCGAGTCATTATAATTTAAAATGACCTGCGCCCATTTTTACTTTCTCGTATACGAAGTATACAAAGAGAAAGTATTGTAATCGTCAAAAAATTCGAACTCGAGATTTTGACGGATCTCCACGTTTTAGACCTCCCTAAGTCCGAAAAACACAATTTTGGAATTATGTCTGTGTGTGTGCCTCTGTGTGTGAACACGATAACTCGAAAACTATTAGAGATACGGGGATAAAATTTGGTATGTTGTCTTTAAACATAATTTGTAGGTTTCTATCAAATTTTGGACAAAATCCGTCAACGGGAAGTCTGTCTATTTGTATGTCCGCGGTCATGTGAACGCTATGACTCAAAAACTTGAATAGCTAAATGGATAAAATTTGGTACACAGTTTTATCGCTATGAATGTAGGTCCGTATAAAAGTTTGGACCAAATCCGTCAAAAAGAGGCGTTCAAATTGCTTATTCAATTTCTTTTAATCCGATTCTCATGCGCATGCGTATTGGTAGCAATCTGTTATTGTTGTAAATTTTATTTACAACAATAAATAATGTTTTCAAGCATCAATTGTTAACAATTTTTTTATTGTTGTGAATCAAACCGATCTCATTATTTCAGCAAATCTTTTATTCGCGCGCTTTTGCAATTGTTACGGTTGTGGTAGTATAAATTGTTTTCTTGGGAATTCAATTCCAAAGCGGAATTTTCGCTTTAGTATTCATTGCATTGCCTATTTTATCGCGCCTGCTTCAAAGTAATATTTTTTTGAAACGTGGCAACAGATATTTGATTTCAGGTTTGTTTGTTTTTTGTTTTACTTTCTCGTATACGAAGTATACAAAGAGAAAGTATCTCCACTACGAATCTCCACTTAGAAAGTATCGAGAAAGTTTAGGGGAGACCACTCCCGCTGGTTATGATTATGCCTAAAAGGAAAATAACAATTGGAAAAGTAAAATCAGCTTTAAAGTGTGACTGGGTTAAAAAAGATTAGCTTCTCATCATTTTTTTATTATTCTCCGCGTTCATTTTATTAGATAGCTTAAAATTTATTTTTTTTTATCAGAGTAAAATAAGCTATTACGTACCCAGTGTTTTCAAGTTTTATTTAGCACCTAAACGCCCCCGTATCAATGCTTGGCAATTATGGCAACCCTATTTCTGCGCGCGTAGATAAAAAAATTCGTATCTACTAAAACCCAGTATGCAATAGTTTCCTTTAGAGCGCTCCAATGTCACACTTGCCAAGACGGAAATACCCTCGCGTCAAACACCGAGCGCCAAATACGTGCGGTCCTGCGTTCGCGGACAGACAGACTTTCCGTTGACGGATTTTGTCCAAAATTTGATAGAAACCTACAAATTATGTTTAGAGACCACATACCAAATTTCATGCCCGTAGCTCTAATAGTTTTCGAGTTATCGTGTTCACAGACAGACAGAAATGATTCCAAAATTGTGTTTTTCGGACTCTGAGAGGTCTACAACGTGGAGATTCGTCAACATCTCGAGTTCGAATTTTTTGACGATTACAATACTTTTTCTTTGTATACGAGAAAGTAAAAATGCTATGACGTAAAGAATTATATTTTAATTGTTGTTTGAGTCAATAAATGCATTGCTGAAGAAACTGCGAAGTTTTTAAATTGTCCCCCGGTCCTATTGACCACATTTAGTATTTTTGACACATTGACATTTTAACCATTTATTTACCGAATTAATTTACCAGCACCTTCTGAATTTTAATTTTGCATCTGTAGATACGTTTTGCAGCAGAATTGCTACAGGAGAGAGTAAAAACTTTTTTAATTAAATAAAACGATTAAATTAATGGTAAACCTGGAGTTTACGGTGCGCACCTGTTTCTCGCCAATTTTCCTTGGCGCAATTTCATTTGCAGTCGCCAAATACTGTTTTGGATGTGCAGTGCGCTTTTTATTGCTCTCTTACGCATGCGCCACCTGAAAAGGAGAGATTGAGCGTTCGTACCGGACAAATGTTTTAACTTTAAAAAACATCAGCGGCTTCGCTTTTAGCATAGCAGGAAACTAGTAGCTACGCTTTTTCATTGAATGTTAGGAATCTAGGTTTTTTTTTTTTAAATTCCTAAAATGAAAATTTCCGCACGCAATGCCTGCGGCATTCCAAGCGTGTACCGGGCAAATTTTTTAACTCAAAAAAGCATCAGCGGCTTCTCTTTCAGCTTAGCGGAATACTCGTAGCTTCGCTCATTCATTGAGGAACGAAACACAGAATAACGTACACAGTACTGAACCGATATTCAAACCGAAGAATTCCAAACAAAGTTTTATTGAAATTCGAATGAATCGACCAATCACCTCGAAGAGTTGAACAAAACAGTCCAATCGAAGTGAGGCACAATGTAGCGTAATGTGCAAAACACCGATGAAAATATTAATTCCTGCGCATGCGCGCCCGTCGCTCGTTAAAAACATCTTTGCGCAACCAAAACATCTCTCATCGCCGTTCTTGGCGAAAAGAGTTGGCGATTCTAACAGGAACGAAGCAAGTCGGCACCGTAGACTCCAGATTAACCAAATTAATAATTTTAAAATATTAATTTCTGCCTTCAGCAGCCAACAATCGCTATCTGTTGGAACTACATGCTACGTGTCCTTGTAAATACCTAAAAAAAAAAAGGCCATATTAAGAAGATATAAGTGTGATTTAAGTGATACTTTTTAAGTACCGTCTGAATGAATAAAAAGGGTTAAAATATTGAAATTCAAAATTTGAAGTCGGTTTTTTTAAAAACTACAATACTTTCTCTTCGTATACTTCGTTCATGAGAAAGTAAAAAAGAATTGCTCCGAAATTTTTCGCGCAAGAAGATTCATTTACAGTTCAAAATTCTTTTAGCCATGTGTTTGGCGCAGGATAGCAAAATGTGGCTCATGCGCAGTTAAACATTACAAACCAACCAATTTAGAGCGAAAACGGGAAAGAGGAGAAAAAGAGATTAAAATTAACCTCATAGAACGGCGGTTGAAGTAAATGCAACGTGCTAAAGCCTCGGCCATTTCAAGATCCGTATCCGAAACTTTCAGAAAACTAACACGATTTCTGGTAATTATCCAGATAAAGGTAATTAAATTTATTAGACTAATTATTCTTACCGAACAATCCAATTAATTTGATTTAAGAGTCTTGATAGTTATTCGCGCATCCGTGACTTCAGATGTATTGATTTAACGGTGCCTCATGCATATAATTTTCATACGATAAAGAACACGAAAATTTATTACAGTTATTTATGCTCATCGTATGAAATATGCCTTCCTACATTATTTTCATTAGCTTTTGTTGTAGGAGGTTATTGAGAGTCCCCCCATTACCATAATGATTATACAGGGTGTTCATTAATTATTGTCGGGGTTTCCGTACCTCATAACTTTCGAATAAAAAATATTACGCAAAAACCGATTACGTATTCGTAAATTACAACTCAAAGAAGTTTACGTGGCAACAGTACGATCTTAGCGCATTTGGAGTCTGGGTAATTATGACGTCATAAATAAAAATGGCGACCGTGCAAGAAAAAGCAATGTGTGTATTGTGGTTTTTCGAAACTAAATCAGTCATAACTACTCAACGTCGCTTCAGGACCACGTACAAGGAAGATCCCCCTTCGGATAATTCTATCAGACGCTGGTTAACACAATTTCAGGAAACTGGTAGCGTTCTACACCGAAAAGGAGCGGGAAGACAGAGCACTTCGCAGGAAAATGTTAATTGCATCCAAGAAACGTTTACTCGCAGTCCACGCAATGTTTGTCAAGAACATTGTGTACAAGACCCCTGTGCCCTCCCTTGATGAACTGAAGCGCAGAATTGTTACTGCGATCCAAAATGTTACCCCACAAATGCTGGAGAACACTTGGAGGGAAATCGAATTTCGTCTCGATGTGTTACGAGCCACGAAGGGCAGCCATGTGCAAATTCATTAATCTTTTTAATATTATTAATAAAATTCTTTGAGTTGTAATTTACGAATACGTAATCGGTTTTTGCGTAATATTTTTTATTCGAAAGTTATGAGGTACGGAAACCCCGACAATAATTAATGAACACCCTGTATTATGGGTATCGAGAGTTCAAACTATTCGTATACATAAAGTTTGTGATTTAAAACCTTTTCGGGCATATTTCAGTTGCTTAACTATAAATTAAATTATTTTGTTAAAAATGTACAAAAATGCACCACTCTTGTAAATTAATGTTTCAAGACTGGCATGCCCATCTGTAAATTGCGTGAGGCGCGATTTAAAAATTGTGTAAACCACTCTACAAAACATACCGTTGGAACTAAAGCCACCAAATTTGCAATGTAGTTACTTTTTAGATAGTAGATGCAACAGGAAAGAATTTTTCAAAATTTTAAGCACAGTTCTAATTAATTAAAAAGTAATTAAATTCTAACGTTTACCCTCAGTAACTTCGGAGCATATTTTAGCAATAAAATCCTTATTTGCATCATATTAAAATTCAAAAAAAATAGTTTTTCCGTGATAACCAGTTTGGTTGGTATCTAGAACTTGCAAAACACTCGATTTTGTCGCCAAGATGGCGGATTATGCGCGTCTGTGGCTCATTAGCAGCCACCTTGCTTTGGCGACTTTGCGCCGTTTTAATGATAGTGTGTTCCAACATTTAGATTCTAACCCCAATTTTATCGTGCAGTGTTTCTTTAATTTTTATAGTAGTTCAAAATCAGTTTTAAACATAATTTTGCAATGCTTTTCTTTTATATAACCGTGTGCAACAAAAATAGCAAGATCGTTACAATCAATATGGATAATTTAATAGATCTCGTAAAACTAAGAAAAAATAAATTAGATTTTTTCAGTTCATTACTTACTAACGACTTATTAAGATATTTCAAAACACACATTGGACGTTTTTAGCAGGGTGTTTAAGAAAACTGAGTATAATGTAAATTTAGGCAATGAACTGTAAATTGCGTTATTTAAATACCTTTACGCAAAAATTGCAACGGCCGATGCAATCAAGCGAGAAGAGGAATGAAGCCTAAAACATTATGCTGCGATATTTCGAACTAAAGACCCGAATCGCCTTTAACTTTTTATGATCCCATCCTAATCTTGTTAATATTTCCTTAAAGTGACACATTATCCTAAATATGGCCAAAATACTAGTTTATTATATTGGCTTATTTTATTGCACTTATCGTTCTACTTATTGTTTCAAAATTTCAAATTTGTACCTTTAATATCTCAGAATATAGTCAGATTTTTATTTATGATGACTAATGAAAAACATGCGCAAATGACAACTTTAAACAGGAATGGCGGTAGAGTTTGCCCGACGGAGGTCCGATTTGCCCGACAGGGGGGACGAGTGTAAAGAAATTGGCCTCAAATTTTCGCCAGATTATTATCTATCAACTACAGTTCAATACCCCGTACAAAAATTTCCCCCGACGGGGGGCACAGCATTCCCGACAAGGGGGCCCTGGCCTCCTCCGGTCCCCCCCTCTGGCGCCACCCACGACTGTAAATGATTTTTTCTCCATGTTGGACTTTTCTGAACTTTCATGTTTCCAAAATTCTAAAGGCTTTTTTTCCTTTTTAAGATAGAGCTCTCAAATTTTTTGTACACTTTTATCGTAATATATATGATAAAACTATGCATGCAATAAGCATTCAGTTGCTTAGTTTCTTTTATATGCAAGATATAAAATGAGATACTACTCAATTTCCTCATTTTTCATATAATTTAGTAAAATACAGTCGGACCTCTATTTAACGAAGTCGCTAAATCCCGAAAAAAAGTTCGTTATACGGAAAATTCGTTAAATAGAGATTCACCTTTTAAAATACTTTAAGCTACACAAAACAGATTTTAAATTCATAAACACTAAATATTATTAAAAAAAGTAATTAATTGCGCCTTTATTTTGTAAATTAATATCTATTTGTTTTATATATTTTACCCATCAAAAAGAAATCTGCAAGGAAAACAAGAATAAAACAAAACATTGTCGGGGAATACACTGTATTTTCAATTAAAAAAATAATTTTATATTAAAATTAATGAATTTTAGCATTTCATCATACGAAGGTTTGTTGATTTCTGCATCATTATCATTTCCATCATCTTCGTCTTCATCGCAATTCATTGCTGTATTGTTTTTATTTTTCACACTGTCTACTTCAAAACTGCCTCATCCACATCTTCATAGACACATGCTTTTAAACAAGAATTCGCTGAATCATAATTTTGTATCTTATCACGATTTTTTTTATTATGATTGATAAGCTGTTTGGAGGAATACCAAATTTTAAAGCAATATCCTTTTTTTTTCACGCCTTTATCCACCTCATTAAGAATTAAATTTTTTTCTTTGATGCTCAAGCACTTTCGCTTTGACGTTTTCCAGCTTCAAGGTCATTGATCACCATAAAATGTGTTAAAAGAAAGAATAAGTTTGAAATGTTTAGAAATATTTTGAGAAATGGTGAGAAAAAAAATATTTGATCACAAGAAAAAGTTCGTTAAATAGAGAATGCACTTCGCTATTTGGAGGTTATTTTACGAAGAAATTTGCAAAATGTTCTTGGTTCCAAGAAAAAGTTCGCAAAATAGAGAAATTCGCAAAATAGAGGTTCGTTAAATAGAGGTCCGACTGTACCTATATTTAAGCGAATTTCAGATACACCTTAAAATCCATGCACAGTTTCGTGTAATATATTTAATCAATCTAAGAATAAAATTTGAAGCAAAAATTCATAGTTCAGAAAGTATTAAGGATTTTTTAAAATTTAATTTTTCTTTAAAAAATTTAAATTTCAACTAAAAAAAGCAGATCAAAATGGATTTTTTCTCCTCAAGATGACTTTATATGATTATTAATCTCAATATCATCAAAACTTTTTCGATAATACTTCAAATTTAAGAAAATGTTGAGAAGTTAATGTGTCCTCTTAAACAAAGATACAGCATTTAGTTCTGATTTTCTTTCAGCAGTGGCAGAGATTGGGTGGAAAAAGTAGGGGGCAAAAAACTGGTTAAATTTTACTCTACGGTGCCCACTTACTTCGTTCCTCTTAGGATCGCCAACTCTTTGCCGCCAAGAATGGAGAGGAGAGAACATTTGTTTTGGTTGCGCAATGACGATTTTATCGAGCGAGGCGTGCGCATGCGCGGAAATTGATCTTGCCATCGGTGTTTTGCGCATGGCGCGATATTGCGATTCGTTTTGATTGGTTTGTTCCGTTCATCTGTTTCATGTGATTGGTCGATTCGATCGAATTTGTTTTGTCCGTTTTTATTTCGTTACGTGCGCTTCGTACAGCTATTGTTGATTATGGTATTGGTTCCCTTTCGAGGTGTGTGGATCAGGGAATGATAGCAAGAGGGTACCAGTGTCCTAAGTGTAAACAGCGATTGGGCAATTAAAATAGGTATGTGAAGTTTTAACTACACTTTTCTCGTTTTTGAACATTTTCATTCACTTTAGGTTCAGAACTGTGTATGTTATTCTGTGCTTTCGCTTCTCAATGAATAAGCGAAGCTACTAGTGTCCCGCTTTGCATGTTTTTTTAAGTTAAAAAAAATTGCCCAGTACACGTTTGAAATGTCGAAAGCATTGCGTGCTCAATCGCTCCTTTTCAAATTAAGCATGCGCAGTAGAGCAATGAAAAGCGTACTGCGCATCTAAAACAGTGTTTGGCGACAGCAAATGAAATTGCGCCAAGAAAAATTGGCGAGAAGCAAGTGGGCACCGTAGAGTAAAAGTTTACCAAAAAATTTATAGACATCTGGAAGCATCCGGGAGTACAGGGGGTAGACAACAAATTTTAAAAAAATTAGTTTCAAAACTAGCTAGCTTACCCGGACATCATTGTTTTTTTTTATAATTCCTGGTTTTAGGTAGCTAAAATGAAATAAAAATTTATTTTCCCTTTAAAAAGAGGGTGGCGACTACTCTCCCCCCACGACTCGCGGCACTGGCTTTCAGCATTGATTAATTTAATACTAAGAACAAAGAATGAATATATTATACAAATTCAGGTTGGCATCTAGAAGTTGGAATACGCGCGATTTCGTCGCCAATATGGTTACCCGAGGAATCAAGCGTGTTAGTTCCACTGGCAACCCATCGGCTAGATCGCTTACGTCACGGCAAGCGTTTCGCGTTTTTGAGTTGTTTACATACAACGCGGATTTTTATAAATCTTAAAAAAATTTTATTAAATATTCAATTAAATAATAAAATATATTGTAATTAGGATGATTCCAATTAGTAAAAAAATGACAAATAGAACTCGGGTTTATTTAGTGATTATATATATTTCTGTTCACATAATTGAGAGATTTTTTCTTTGCCGTATAATGGGAATCTGGTTTGGCATGGGATTGTTGATGTTTGTGGTCGTATTTACTTTGGATTCATCGTTTGGTTCCATCTTCACCTGCGCGGTCAGTTTTCGATTTTTTCTTTTTTCGTATGTTTAGATGGTTTCCATCAGGTCTGATATTCGGAAAGTCTTAATTTTTTTACCTATTGCCATTTCTGGAACATTTATACTAAGTTCGATGGAATGGATAGAATGGGTTCTTTTTTTTTTGTTCATAAACTATTGTTCTGGGTTCCTTTGCTGACCATATATGCAATAGGTGTGATGTAGAATGAAAAGATTGCCCGGTGCCTATTTTTAGATATGCAACCATCACTTGGTACATTTCCTGCCTCATAAGAATAATTAAAAGTAGATTCTTTACATTCAGGAGGTGGAGAAAGCTAGTAGCTCATTGAAATTCTACATTTAAAATGGGAGGTAGTTACCTTTGACAAACCACAAACCTGAAATGGGTTCTGAAAAGAGCAAAGTTAAAACTTCAAACTATTAACTTTTAACTCTGACCGATGCACGTTTGTTTTACTATTACCAGCACTTTGGCGACTTGGCCTCCAGCGTCGTTTTTGTTAACGTGTGTTCAAACTTGTAGATTTCATGTTAGTTTTTCAGGAAGTTCTGGTGCCAAGTCATCAAATCGATTTACATTACAAGGCATAATTTGATATGAGAGGAATGTAAAATAAAATTAGAATACAAATTTAGTACTAAATTATCTTTTGTTATCTGATTGAATATCAAAGACAAAAAAAAATAATGAGCAATTTAATTCGTGTACCAAGTGCTACATCATTCAGGAAAAGAATTTTTTGATATAAATATAAATACCACAGGAGATTCATTGAAAGTTTTATTTGTGAAAGGTAAAATGCAAAATTATAGAGATAAGGGTAAAGTGGTGGATGGCGTCGTAGTCCATTTGTCCATGCAGATTCAAAACCAGAATTGGGTTTCTTAGAGAAAAGACTTTGTGTCTGAATTTGCAGAAACCTATTCTGGTTACGAATCTACATCGGATAATATCCGATGACGTCATCCGCAGACTAATCCTCGTTGCTATTTTGTATTTTACTCCTTTCACAATTAAGCACCTAAGTCATTTCATTATCTGAACTACTAGTAAGAACTCAGAGTTCTAAATTCAATGTTTCATATACTCACATCACAGAAACACAAAGAGAAGTACATTTTGACAGCAAGGTATTTTGCCAAAATTACAAGTTACACAGAGAAAAGAATAACTGCTGGTACGCCACCAGTTTATATTCTGGCAGTAGGTGGTACGTTTGGAATGGCTGAATTTACGAATACATGCAGCATTTCTAACAGAAGGCAGAGTGGTAAATGCCCTGAAGTGAAACTCGTCAAGTGTCTT
>BGPR01014498.1:4519-39075 GCA_013235015.1 Araneus ventricosus
TGTATTCAAGTCTTGATATAGCAGTTCTTCAAGCGTCCCACTGAAAGTACACCTATCAGTATTTAGCTCTATAAATATAAATCTAAAAATGCGATATTCACCAGATTTGTTAAAGATATCCAAATAGAGCAGAAGATAAGAAGGAAATTTTAAACTCCCAGGATTTTAGAACTTCTGGAACGAAACTGAAAAACTGATTAGAACTGGAGTCAATAGATTAAATAATTTAGCTTTAATTAAATAGAAACATGCGTTGAACCAGGCTTCATGATTCTGACATGCAAATAAAGAAATATTAGAATTAAAGAAATCAAATTGAGCGCACTGTAAATATGTAAATATTATATTCATTTAAATAAATAAATTAGCAATTTACACAAAACATACATTATATATACAATATAAATAAACATTAAGATAAAATTAAAATAAAATTACCCCATCCATAATCATACATTCGAAATTCGACTAAAAACTATTAATACTTGAAAAAGTCAACCTTATTTGTAATTCCAACAATCAAATGCCAATCAGCCTGGGGACTGATTTGTCGAATTAAATCTAGATTTTGTGACGCCAACCCTCTGCGAAGACAATTGTTGAAAGAAGGTAAAGGGGAAACAAATCCCAAAACCATCTAAAGATAATAAAAAAATCTTACTATTATATATATATATATATATATATATATTATGCAATAGGTGTTAAAGATTTATCATAAACACCCAAATATCAGTTACTGCGTATATTTTAGAGTGCAAAAAGAGGCAAAACAATTTTTTAAATTTTTTTTTATTTTCACCCTTTTGTGCATAAGAGCAAGAGTTGAAACTGTCAGAATATTCGACCTCGAAAACTTTCATGGATCTCCGCGTTTTCAACCTACAAGAATCGAAATTATGTTCGAAAATTTTACAATTCAGATCGTCTAATTTTGCATTTTCGATTCTATGATATTGATACACAAATCATTTATAAAAATTTTAATTTTTAAATGTAGTGTAAGTAGCATACACCG
Organism: Araneus ventricosus; assembly: GCA_013235015.1. Classification (NCBI taxonomy): domain Eukaryota; kingdom Metazoa; phylum Arthropoda; class Arachnida; order Araneae; family Araneidae; genus Araneus; species Araneus ventricosus. Next base: position 5,538 of record BGPR01014498.1, read on the forward strand.
TTTTCTGCACCAGTAGTTTATTCCAATAACTCGCTCTTCCTGCCAATCACCCTTTTAACAGTCAAATTCAAAAAAATAAATACGCTTTCCGACTGGCTGAACTCTCCACACTTCATCGCCGATCAACCTGTCAAAATTAATTTTCTCCATCCTAGTACGCCTTCTTTTTACACTCCACGCTGTTGTGCAACGCATTGACAACGCCCTTATTTCTAGATGAAGGGGTTTATTCTGGTACCCCTGGTTGGGTTGGGTTCCGCACATTAACAACGGAATCCAACCCAACTCCCAACCCTACCGGGGGTACCAGAATAGACCCCTAAATGTCTCATAGTGCAGCATTGTGCTCTGCCGGAGCCTCTCTAGTATCCAGGAAAAGTGATTTACTACTAATATAATAGCCCAGGTCAGTCTCTCACTGATTGGGTGATGCTCTGACGTCACCAACAATAAAATTAGCGCCATAGCACTGCGAGACGTTAAACAGCATTATTTCATTGTTAGAGCACCTAAATTTTAGTAATTTTAAATTTAAAAGATTAATTGTAGTTCTAATGTCAAATTTAATAGCTCTAAAATAGTGGAATAAAATTTGCTATCGAGTGATATAAAATTTATCTCGCTATGATCAATAGTTCCCGAGAAATCTTAAATTATATTAATTATATATTTCAAATTGATTTCCGTTTTGTAATAGAAAGTAGTAAATCACGTCAGTGGTATATCATGCGCGTGATATAGTTTGGACTCCACGATGCATCTGATTATTCATTGCAATCGTGATGATATAATTTGATAATATTTTTTGACAACGTTAAAATTTACACAAAGACATCTGAAGTTCAAGCAAAATTCTAACAACAAAAAGTACTTCACACGGAATGTTGTTTGCCAAAAGGGTTTTTGAGTAAATATATATGTAAATAATATGTAAATAAAAAAAATATTTCCTGTCATAAAATATATGTTTATTTTATTTGTTCTCAATCAATGTTAAACATTTCTCTCTCATATACATATACCTAATTAAACACGCCAATTTTGGCGTGAAATCTCTCGAATGAAGAGGCAAGTTACACCCGTCATACCATGACTGGAGATTTTCTAATTAATATTGAAATAGACGGTGTATAAGAAACGGATGGCGTGTATTCACATTCCGTTCGTTAAATACTCAACTACTAACTACCAGAGCCGGACTATAGGCAAAGTAGGCAACTGGCCCCAAAGCCTCGAGAAATTTTACATTTTCCGATTTATTTAATTTTGAATTTTTATTCGATTCACAAGAGTTACGTACGCAAATATATTAAAATTAAAGTCAAGTATTTAAAATTCAGAACATTATATTTTGGATTTTAACGTAGGACTACGTTCCTCCCAGTGGAGTCTCAGGAAGGAAATTGATTCACACGCCAAAACGCCACAAAAAACGTTGTATGGGAGATCCTCTCTATCTCGGTAACTAAATATGTTAAAAACATAACTAATGTCTTATTTTAGAGATAAAGGGTAACAACAGAAGTTACAAAAAAATTGAAAATCGGAAAAGAGTCGCGCGAGTAAAGTAGTCAGCCTCCCGTCATTTTTTTTCACGGTCGCTTGCAGATCAGGGTGGTTCATTTTTTTTTCAGTTGGTTGATTCAACTCAACATCTCTGGCAAACCTTGTATTTGAGTATTTAGAATACGTTAGAAGGAGTTTTAAAGAAGATTGTAAAAATTTACAAATTTATATATATATATATATATATATATACAAAATTGCTCTAAAATTTTTTTATACCCGAGATACTGACGCGAGCTCTAGAAAATCGCTCGAAATAAAATGTTTTGTTATTGAACTTTAACGTAATGAGTTACTTAAGGGAACATACGAGTCTTAAACATCTTGCGTCGTTATTAATACACTGATAATTATATTATTGTCTTTTATAAAATACCGGATGAAGCAAAAGTCAGGAAAAGCTTTAAAGGAACATACGACTCTTAAACCTCGAAAAAATGGTGGAATACTGTCAAATTCGATACATTATATCTCTTAAATATTGCAATTCACAAACTCACTTTTTTTCCTTTCTCTTAAAGTACACATATTTTCAAACCTTTATATTGGTATGTATTTTTTTGAGAGATTAATAAATATTGATATAATTTGTGGAGAAAAATCAGATAGTATTCGTAATAATGCGCGCAAGGTAACTATTTAAATAAACACAATATTTCGGGTATCTAAGTAATCAAAACAGCCTGTTTAAGAAACTGAATCTCAATTTATTAACATTTAATTTCTATTTTATATACCAATTTAAAATAAAAAAGTTAAAACTTTCAACTTTTCTACCCCCTACCACCAGAAAAATCTTCTTTGGAGAAATATGTACAAAAATGGTTTAATTTGTAGAACATAGCAAAATTATATATTCGATAAAAAATCTATATAAAAATATTCAGTAGTTCTCGGGATATCGTGCTCGCAATATAAAAAAAAACATTGAGATATATCGCTTTAAAGATATAGCCATATTCCATTTTTACGTTTGCGTTCAGTGTTTACGAGCAGAGACATTTTCCTTCATAACTTTCATTATTATGGGAATTTTTCAACGCGGATTGTTCTAAATTGTTCAGAAAAGACGGAAATATACAGGATTCCCACTTATATCAGTTACACCTCCCCTTAACTTCTTAACGGTGATAGCTTAGGCCATAAAGTTGGTGTCTAGGTAAAGTGTAAAGGCTATGCTCTACTCGACGAGACAACTTACAGCGCCATCTATCGGCAATTTTGGAATTAGTGGTCCTATCTCGTAAACGGTGAAAGATGCGAGAAAAAATCAATCAGAAAGTTGTAGAACACTCTCGATTTAGTCCGAAAAAATACCTTGCGCACATTAATACTCAGAACAGAATGCAAAAAATTCACATTTGTTTGGTCACGATTTCGAAAATTGTCACGTCATAAAGAGTGGAAGAAAGAAACTGTGAGACACGTCCCCGTCTTCTGAATCATTTATTTATATTGCTCAAAATGCTCTCCGTTAGCCACTATACACATTTGCACTCTGGACTGGATTTCTCGTTTCGCTCGCGATCCACGACGCCATAGTGTTGAAAATCCCAGTCAAACAAATGTTTATTTTTACATTATGTTTTGAGTATTAAAATGCGTAATGTATCTTTTCGTACTAAATCTAGAATGCCCTACAACTTTCCTATCGACTTTTTTCTCGTATCTTTCACCTTTTACGAGATAGGACCGGTAATTCCAAAATTTGCCGACAGATGGCGTTGTACGTTTTCTCATCGAGTAACGCATAGCCTTTTTATTATACCTAGACACCAAGTTTATGGCCTAAGCTGCCACCGTTTAGAAGTTAAGGTGTGTGTGACGGATATAAGTGGGAACCCTGTATATTTTTTTCATAAAATCGAACATTTTACAGGTTTAACAGTCGTATGTCCTCTTAAAACCTACCTGTAAAGATAAAATTAACTTTTTGCACTTGAGAGTGTATTCGCCATTCTAGACTGCGGAATTAATTTTCCCCACTTCCCATAGTTTTTCGATTTGGATGGTTAAAAAAAACTCCTACAGAATTATAAAAAGTTGCACAATAATTTTTCAGGAAAACCGAACTTGAATATATTTTTTTTTACGTTTCGAAGCAATAAAATGGGCCTTTGTAATCGGTAAATCATGCATTTAATTACCATTAGAAGTGCAAAGGTTTAAAACCAAAAAAGTACAATGTTTTGGAAAGGGCGAGCCCAAAACATGCATCAACTTACGGTCCCTTCAGAGGTTAATACGGCCCTATAATCAGCTCTCCAGTGGGTAGGAAAATATTTGCATTTTTCAAATACGTTTACACCCAAGAGACTGATCTCACAAGATTAGTGGGTTGCCAATATAATGTTGACACTTTAAAATTCGCATATTTTTTTTGAATATCTTCCGAAAATCCTCATGGATTTTCTTAGAATTTCGAACATGTAAAGAATAAACTTGGACTCTCATTTTATAGTTAAGATTCGATCACGAGAGTATTTTGGGGACCTACCAGAAAGTGATGAAGACAAAAAAAATTAGACTCATCCAGTTTCAAGGAAAGCCGATAACGAGATGAAACTAATCAATGGTTATGTTTGATGTGCATAATATTTACACGCATTTTCGTAAACATAACATAAATATTCGGGAATATAAAGGTTTTTAAAAAATCCTAAATTTCTCCCCATGTGTTTTGCTTATTACTTGCAGAGTTTTAAACCAAATTGTATGAAACTTTCCGAATAAATGCCAATATGTTAGAGAAGCATTGTATTAAAATTTAAAGTAAATACTTTGAATATTAAAGGAAATACGTACATTTGTAGTAAGTGATTTTTTACTGTTCATGCGAGAAATGTAGCGTAATTTTACTTTCATGACTTAAGAACCAGATATACAGGGTAACTTGAATAAAAATGCCAGTTCCAGAAAGCTATTGGCATTGCAATTTGGCGAATTTCGGTACACTCCAAGAGAAGTTAGATGATGAGGGTTCATGTACAAAACTCTCATTTTTTAAACTTAAATCTTCAATAGTAATCGTCGAACTGCAATTTAAATTATGTTTTTAACTTACAAGTATACATGAGCGAGCATTCAGGATATTCTACTTTCATAAAATTCACTATTACTCTTGGAAAAATACTTTTATTTCCTTTAATATTCAAAGTATTTACTTCAAATTTTAATACACTGCTTCTCCAACATATTAGCACGTATTCCGCAAGTTTCACACAATTTGGTTTAAAACTCTGCAAGTTATAAGCAAAATACATGCGGAAAATTTTGGTTTTAAAGAAACCTTTATATTTCTCGAATATTTATGCCATGTGCATAATTACATGCATTTGCGTAAACAAACATAACGAGATTAAGCTTTCATCAATAGTTATCAGCCTTGTTTGAAGTGGGACGAGTCGAATTTTGTTCCTAGTCTTGGTCACTTTCTGGTTGGTCCCCTAAATACTCTTGTGATCGAATCTTCACTGTAAAATGAGAGTCGAAACCCAATCTATATATTCAAAATTTCATGGAAATCTTTGAAAAATATGCAAGTTTTAAAGTGTCCACATTATAATGGCAACCCACTATAGAAACAGTGGACCAAGCTTCGATTTTAGTAGATTTAAGCACTCATCAATTTATCAAATTTTACAAGTGCCACTACGTAATGCATAGTCTTGGTTGCCATCTACTTTAGTTTCGAAAGAAGTTTTCTCCAGTTCAATTCGATGCCTATCTCAGTTTAGAGAAGATCGTGGGTTGATACACTAGTTCTAAGCTACTTATTTTAGTTCCAGAATTACTCGGGATAATTAATCCAGGGATTTCTAACTGCACGATATCGAAACTCATTTCCATGAAATGAGTTAATGGTATACACGACAGGTTCAAGAGGCCACAATTTCTTCAAACTTTTATTTTATATTGGAGGTATAAATAAGCCGTTTTGAAATGTGGTAGCTTCCTACAAAAGATTTCAATTTAAGCGGTTTTAAGAAGAATCGAACCTGAACGAGTTACATCGCACCTATAATTTTGTACCGTTTGAAATTAGGCAAGGAGTATCCCGGAAAGGACCCTGTAATTTTCAACAGGTGACAACTACAAATTACACGCAAGCCCGATGATTTTAAATTTTAATCAAAAAACCTTCATGCGATGCCCAATTAAAGCATTTGAACAAAAGTTTGACAGCACTTGCACTGCTGTAAAAATAGCGATGGCCATTTAACAAAAGATATCGCGATCTAAATCAATACCCATCATGATTGAGCCATTGAGGTTAGTTCAGGTATCACAAGCTACTGTTAAAAAATGAATTTACTACTGATGTCTAGTACGAGAACAGACTTGTGAAGAGGCAGTTCAAAGAGAAAAAAAAGTTAACAGATTAAAAACTTTTATTGAAGTTATTAAGACATAAAACGTACACACATGAACAAGGATAAATACTCTCGATTATATCGCAGATTACACCTTCAAAGCACACCCATAAAATGTACAAAATGATTAAATTGTCTTTAGAGTTCAGAATTTTGGTGCAAAAACCAATTGCTCCAGTTAATTTTCTGAACCAAGAATTTTTACAAAGCTATAAACACGATGATATGGAGTTATGAAAAGTACAAAGTTCGCATTCTACGTATAAACTTGGGAACGAAAATGAAAAAATAGCGCGGTTCTCAACTATCACATGGAACTTACGACTGAGCGCAGAAGAGCTGCTGTTCGTGTTCGCCCATTTGCTTCAGTCTGGTGCCATCTCCAGTTTTCAACTTTCTACTCTTGACCATCTCTGGTTGGGCAGATTGCAGGTCATAGGCTTGTCCAATCAGTGCCATGAAATCTATGAATACTTTGGTAAGGTTGAACGTGTAGCCCAGCTCGCTTGAAGAGTAGTCCCATGGGAAGACGTGGTGGTAGTTGTGCCAACCTTCTCCATGACAGTAGAAGGCAACGAAAGCATTTTCTTTGGCTTCAATATACTTATCATAAGGCTGGTTGCCATATTTGTGGGCAGCGCTGTTCACCAGCCACGTGAGGTTCAAGAATAAACAGTATCGCGCCATGCCGGCAATGAAGAACGAGTTCCACACAGTTTCGCCCCAACACCAGACAGGGATCATAGTTGGCAGGACAAAGCAGAAAAAAATGGACATCGGAATGTAGAACCTGGAAAATAATGTTTTGTGAATTCTACACTCAAGGAAACTACAAAATCTTATGTGGCAAGAAGTACAAGAGATCGATTTCAACAAATTCACGTTTGGGTCATGAAAATCAACTCAATTTCGTGCTTCAGAACTAGATGGACACCATGTCCAAAAGTGACAATTTTCAAGGTTTACATATAACCAGATTTTATTATCAAGCCATAACAATGCGAATCTGTTAACAATTTCCTTTGTTGTCTATAGGATTACAAGAGCACAAATCCCCATAGCCAACGCCTAAATTCTTTTCAGTTTAAGCTTTCCTGGGGGTTTCCAGGATGCGACTTGCATTCATCTGGTTTTGAAATGCAGTTTTATGAAATAGAAGCCATTAACTCTTATAATTTCTCTAAACTTGCTCTGTACGACGCAAACTTTAAAACAAGCTGATAAGAGAATTTGGACAACATTATGAAGGTATCAAACACTTTTTGCACCCTGAGAATTTGATGCATTATTCTCGATATGAAAGGGCTCATTGGATTGCTTGGAGAAGAATTGAATGAGCCGATTTTTCCGAGAAATATGCGATGCCTTAACTTTAAATTCTGGTATTAAGGTATCCGACTGGTTTAAATTCGTCGTTTTTGATGAAATTATCAAAAAAATATTTAAGACTTAATTTTGTAGCCTGTGTAACCAGCTTTCTAAAACTGTCTCGCTTTTTACTCTACGTGAATTACAAATGGAGTTACAGCTGTTTTATTACCGAACTGTAAGCATTATTTTATGTTGCATGAAAACTTTAAATGTGTTTTCTGAGAAATGATATTTTTTGAGGAAGACTGTCGACCGTAACAATGATTTCTCAAAAAGGTATTCAAGTATTGATACGAAATTTTCTGAGATTGTTTTCTATAATATTCTTGATGTTTTCCTCTAAAAACTAAGGTCAATTTAAAACTGAGTATTATTTTTAAGTGCTTAAATATAAAAGAAAGCATTTTTTATGAAAAATTACCAGTTCAATATAGTTTTGAGATATAGCTGAACATAGTTACTGAAGTACAAGAAATATTTTAGAGCATAACACAGATAACTGTCATAAAAATGTACTCCTACAAGGATTTATGTATATTTAGAATATGATTTTGTCTATGGCTGTTAGCGTAAGACAAATATTTTAGTCATTTTTCTTCAAATTTCTCAGTTTATTTAAAAAAATATTATTTTGAAAGCCTAATTTTACAATATTTTCATAGTTTTAAAACATATGCAGTCGAAAAATAATATTAAAAATATATATAAGTTATTTTTCAAAAAAATGTCTCCGAACACAGGCGGATATTAAACAAAGATGATGAGCAGTCTAGAATGGCGTCCGAGTGCATACATCCTCGTAAAAAGAACTATAATATTCCAGCAGGCGCGCGAATGCAGGAGATGCTCGTGTTGTGCATCGTATTATAATTGTATATCGTTCTTTTATGAATTTAAGGGCAATTTTTACTTGTATAATCTTTGTTTAGTATGAAGCCAATGCAGATTACACAAGTAAAATTTGCATTTTGCAAAACAAGATATAAATAAGCAATACGATAGAAGATACGAGCATCTCGTGCATACACGCACCTGCTGGAAAATTTAAAACGCACGATAGTTATTCTAGCCGCATTTCCTTTAGAGACTACAGTCTGGTAAAATGATCGAAAAACCAGATGTTGCCTTTCCAAAGATTTCATTTGTTAATTACATGTCGAGTAGCTGCTCAGGGCTAGTAAACGGACTCTAAGCGTGTATAATTTACCTCTTTGCCGAACTGCTCGAGTAATTCATACAGGGACATTAAGAAGGTCAATTTGGACCCCGATTTGCGCGAGTACAAAAACGCTACGTAAAATTCCAGAGGAAGCCAAGGAAAAATTTACACCTAGGAACTTCTCGATTGACCTTCAGAGTCCAGGATGGCAATTTTCAATTTTAAGAATTGCAATTGATAAAGAAGTCTTTGCTTTAATGCAGAGTTATAAAAATTTAAGATAATATTAAGATTTAAGATAATATTAAGATATTTAATTAATTTTAATAATAAGATCAAATATTCATGTCAACAGAGGTAATGTCAAGGACAAAAATGAGTATTTGAAAGGATTGTTCCCTGTAGATTACAGTAGGAAATTTTAGAATTTTATCAATTCCCGATAAGCTAACCGTTACTGTAAGTTAATAGCTAGAGTAGTATTCCATTATCACTTAGTACGAGAACTTCCCGCTTAAATAACGTTATAGGGCTTTATTGAAGCTGAAGATTTTCGATACAAGAATTTAGAGTTGATCGTCCCATTCAATTTTAAAGCGTATCCTTATTATCCAATTTTCTGTCTCAACAACAAGCTTAAAAACTGAGCTTGCTTTCACTTGAAATGATTTAATATTTTCATTACAAATTAAGTTTCTAGAGCACTTTCACAAGCGAATAGAGCAACCGAAAATGTCGAGTGAAAACGCCGTACAATTTCCGATGCAATTTTTGTTGTACATTTAACAAACCAGAAATTTGCGAGCTAAAAGACTTCAAGTTGCCAACTTTGATTTGATTTGATGTGACTTTCTCTGGCACAAGATCCTCGAATGGGATAAGCTGCGCCGAAAATCAAGAATCTCTACAGAAAATAAGTGCTTAAAGGAATCTTTAGTTAAAATCCAAGTAAAAAAGTGAGATGAATTAACCGACAGTACAAAGTTACTAAAACAAGACATTTAAAAGAGATCAGATCAAAGATAAGAAAACTAAATATCATGGAAAACAGCAATGTCTTTCAAGTACATGAAGAGGTTAAAATGTGGAATTTGTCCCAATAAATATGACAAGTCGAAACTGCTTGAGCAAAAGTACCTCAACCGACGTCTATTAACAGCCACACAGTCTGTTAAGATGTGTTTGACAGTTAGTATGTCACCACAACGGCTACATGTTGGAGGAGACTCCGCAAAGAGCAAATATTTATGTGTCAGTCGTGTATGCCCAATACGAAGTCTAGTTAACACGACGTCACAGCGTCTGTTAAGTTTCGTAACCCAATGCGAGAGAACCGGTTTAATGACATGGAGCTTGTTATTTGTTTCCATTTTCCATTTTTCTTGCCCCTGACAATGGCACCACTGATTGATGGCAGATCACACATCAGCATAAACAATTGGTCGTATCAAGAATTCTGTAGCCGATTTTGCAGATTTGTCTGCCAATTCATTTCCGGTAACGCCAACATGGGACGGAACCCATGAAAATAGAATCCGAGCCCCTTTTGAAAGTAAATGCCTATAGAAGTCTTTAACTTCTTTAATGAGTGGATTACGAGTTGAGGAGCTACGTAAAGTTTCCAGAAGACTCATAGAATCAGTGTATAAAATGGATTTTCTAATTTCGTGCTCATCAATGTACTTGAGTGCAAAATAAACAGCCGTAATTTCTGAAGAAAATACAGAAGTAAAAGAGTGTAGTTTATAACTGATGATGTGACCATTAGTAAAAAATGCGCAGCCAACATGGTTCAAGGATTTGGAACCATCCGTAAAAACTGGTTGATTAGACTGATAAAATTGTCGATGTTGATTAAAAAGTGAAATTAAAACTGAGTTGTTGGAGTCTGACGTGGTAAAATTTCCAAAAGGGTTAATATAAGAAATGCTGTTCTCCATCCATGGAGGATTGCCACAAAACTCAGTTGTGTGAACCTTTACACCGTGAAAAGTGTCTGGAAGTATATTACGCATACGCAGTCCAAAATGAGGGATGCATGAGAAGCGTTCATTGAAGAGGCGATTATTATTGTCATTTAATCATGTCCCACATAAAGGATGCTTGTCGTTTGACAGAATCCGAAAGTAATAAGAAAGAGACAATTTATCTCTTCTAGATGATAATGATGGTTCAAAAGCCTCCGCATATAAACTAGGTATAGGAGATGTTCGGAAGGCCCCTAAACACAGCCTTAGAGCTTGATGATGAACATAATCAAGGCGTTTCAAGTAAAAAGGTCGAGCAGAGCCATATACTACACTTCCATAGTCTATCATAGACCGGATGATGCTTCGATAAACACGAAGCAAACATGAACGGTCTGCTCCCCAGGAAGTATTGGATAGAGTTCTTAAAATATTTAATGATCGAAGACATCTCTTCCGAAAGCTGGCAATGTGTGGAAGGAAAGTCAAACGTTTATCAAATACTACACCCACAAATTTATAGTTATCTTGAAAACGATTGGGGACACCACTCAAAACAATTCTGGATCAGGATGAAGTGGCCTTTTGCAAAAGTGTATGCCTATTGTTTTTTGTGCAGAAATAGTAAACCCGCTTTTATTTGACCACTCAACAATATTGTTGATGGCTGTCTGAAGCTGTCTTTCTATGAGTTGCATGTTGCGAGCATAGCATGAAATGTGCAAATCATCAACGTAAAGATTCTTTTGTACAGTTTGTGGGATTACTGATAAAATGGGATTGATAGCTAAAACAAAAAGGGTTACGCTTAAAACACAGCCCTGAGGAACTCCTTCTTCCTGGCAAAAATGTTGGAAAAAGTATTCCCCAGTCGTACAATCAATCTTTGCTTTAATAGTTTTGAAAAAATATAGGTAAATTTCCTCTAAAACCAAGATCATAGAGATTTTTCATGATGTCATACCTCCAAGTACGATCATATGCTTTGTAAATATCGAAGAAAATAGACACTAGATGATTTTGTTTTATAAAAGCAATGATATTAACCAATGATATTAAATTATCAATTGTGGATCGTGACTTCCGAATCCCACTTTGGAAGGGAGATATGTATTCATTCTTTTCTAGGATGTGTACCAATCGTACATTTACTATTCGTTCAAAAAGTTTACACATGCAACTAGTTAGGGCTATTGGTCGATAATTTAGCGGATCCTGCGGGTCTTCGCCCGGCTTCGGTATCGGAATTATAAAAGCATGTTTCCAACAATCTGGAAAAAAATGTTTTTTTCCAAATGCGGTTAAACATGTAAAGAATATTTAGAAGCGAGTGTTCTGAAAGATGTTGAAGCATAGAGTAAGTTACCTCATCAGGACCAGGTGAAGTGTGTTTAATAACAGATAATGCTGTATGCAGTTCAAAGATAGTCAGGTCAGTGTTGTAAGATAAATGTTTTGTCGTCTGGAAGCGCAACTTAATGCGTTCCATACGATTTTTATACGTGAGGAAAGGTTCGGTATAGTTACTTGCTGAGCAAATAGAGACAAAAGCTTCAGCAAGAACAACCACCATTTCTGAAATATTACGAACCTCCTGACCGTTCTTTCGCAGACAGGAGATGCGTTTTTCGGGATAAATACCGCACGCCTTTCTAACATTTTCCCACATATCTTTTGCTGTAACAGAGGAATTAATGCTGGACACAAATTTAATCCAGTGTCCACGTTCACTTTTCCGCCTAGCCCTCCGTGCGATGCTTTTAGCTCTTTGAAAGGCTATTTGATTAGCCGAGGTTGGATGTCGCCGGAAAACATTCCAGGCTCTTCTTTGGTCACGATTGGTATCAGTGCAATACTTATTCCACCATGGTTTCCTATTCTTAGGGAAGCTCAGTCCCGATTTCGGAATACTGGCATCTGCAGCTGAAATGATGGTTTTAGTAACCAAGTTAACTACTTCTTTAAGATTTTCACCCTCCACCATGTTACGAGTAATCAATGCTCTTAAAGTGAAATTTGTCCAATCAGCTCTATGAAACAAGTAGCGATTTGGACGTTGAGCATCGTTAGAACCGACATTCACACGGTCCAAAAAAATTGGGAAATGGTCACTGTCACCCAAGTCAACTCCAACTCTAAAGTTAAAATAAGAAGCAAGAGACGGCATGCATAGTGCAAGGTCCAAAGAGTGGAAAGTTCTACTTCGTTGATGAAAGTAGGTGTCTTCTCCATTTTTAAGTAGGCAAAGGGAGTGAGTATTAACAAACTCCTCAATTTGTCGTCCACGAGTATTTGTATTCTTACTGCCCCACACTGGGCTATGACCATTAAAATCCCCAATAATGATAAAAGGAGTAGGCAATTCATCGACTAATCTGTCGAGATCTCTGTCATTGACACTAGTACTCGGTTGCAAGTATAGGGTGCAAACAGTTACTAAATTGGAAAGCATAACTCTAACCGCTACATCTTACAAATTTGTATGTAAAGTGACGACAGATGAAGGAGTATCATGGGAGACTAGGAGAGCATCCCCTCCAGAAGCTCGACCAGATTCATTTTCATTATCTTTTCTGACAAGGCTATAGCGTTTGATTTTTGCAATATCAGCAGGTTTCAAGTAGGTCTCTTGAAGTGCAATGCACACTGGATGCACTTCATAAATCAAGTCTTTAATGTGACAAACCTTGCTGCGGAAACCACGGCAGTTCCATGAAACCACGCAGGCTATCAACAACAATTTTTATCTGGAGGGCTTTTAGGCTTTTCTCTACTTTTCGTAACGTTCTTAGAAGCAGAAGTTGAATCCAGTTCCATATCAGATTCAGAAGAAGTATTTGATTTCAAAAAAAGTTTGGCATCCAGAGTTTTCTTGGAGCTATTCTCAAGAGGTTTTAATTTTTTTTATTTTTTACAATGTCAGTTTTAGAATTACTAGGAGTTGGTTGCTTTGATTTTTTGGCGAATTATTCTTCATACTGCTAGTAGCTGTCGGAGCAGCAAAGAACTTAGATGGCAATGTTGAATGGGGAATAGATACTGGTAGTTGCAAACTATTTTTTGATTGCATTTGAACTGTAGGAAACACCAACTTTCGGAGTTCTATCCTTTACAATTTGTCTTGCTTCAGGAAAAGTAATATTCCTTTTAATTTTAACTGCAATAACTTCTTTTTCAAATATCCATGTAGGACAAGATTTGGAAGATGCAGCATGGGGACCAGAATAATTTCTACATTTGAAAGTGTCAGAAGTACAAACATTTATTTCTTGCCCAGATTCAGCGCATTTACCACAAACAGGGTCAATACCCCGACACGACTGTTGGGAGTGCCCATACCTCTGGCATTTGAAACACCGAAAAGGATTGGGAATATAGGGACGAAGTTTGCAATTTATGTACCCTGCTTTTATGGATTTTGGCAGTACGGGTGCCTGAAAAGTTAAAACAACGTGTTGTTTAGGGATAAGTAGACCGTCACGTCGAATGTTTATACGAAGAGCGGCACAAACATTTTGATCACGTAGTTCTTCCACGAATTCTGCTTCTGTAACATGTATAAAATCAGGGTTGGAAAGTACACCACGAGAGAAATTCAATGTTTTATGAAATGACGTTTCGACTGGAAAAGTACACAGATGCGTTAATTTGCTAATTACTGAATCTTGTTTAGAGTCAACTTGTACTAGAAGATCACCAGATTGCAATTTCTTACCATTTTGTATTTCACCAATACATGATTTAAGGAGTTTTTGTACAAGAAAAGGGGATACCGTATGAAAAGTGTTTGGAGTGTTGATCAACATGTAACGAGTAGATGAATTGGGTCCGACGACGAAAGGCAAATAACCGATAATATATTGGTTAAGATTCGGGATCGCCGGCATCGCCCACCACGGAGCCCAACAAGGGATAGCAGCCACCGGCTCTGGGCATTCCCAGCCTCGGCGCTTACTATGATGCTAGCCGATACCTATACGCAGGGAGTCACCCCCGGGGACAGTGACCACCCTTAACGCCAAACCCAAGGAGTGACCCCTTCGCTTGATCCCTAGCAGTCTAACCACAAATGCCGATTGATACACTGGGGACCACAGTGCACCACCCGTCTAATGGGTCGCCACGCACGGCCAACACGTTGGAGTATTTTTCTGTCCATGAGAAGCAGGAAGCAAACAGAGCGGCGACAGCTTCTCATGGAGAGCTCCCTCGCCTACTCTCGAGTTAAGGAAGGGAAAAGCAAAAACATAAGGGGAGGAAAAACTAGAAAGGAAAGCAGACACTAGGGTACCTCGGGGTCGTGAAGCCCGTCACACCTGGAGAAGATGTGCCCCTGAGGGGCCACCTTTGAGGGAATCTCTTGGACTATTAGAGGGAAGTCATTGGCGCGACTCTCTTCCAATAACGAGCAATATGCGGAATAATGCAATTTCAAATTTATTCAGGTCTCGAGTTGCTTCTAGACAGCCAAATTGACACGAAAACTGTCGACCTGAGCAGGGAGTCAAGTTGTATTAAATCTGAAGTCTACGAATTCCATTTAGTTATTTTACTTATTATTTGCAGTGTTATTATTATGTTATGCGTTCGAGAGAACTGAAAGGTCTCAACAAGTCATTGAATGTCCGATGGCTCATTAATTGTGTTGAAATACAGCTAAAAAATGACGGGAGGCCGTCTTTTTCAAACAGACGCTGATGTTAAAGGCGTAGGACCATTTTACTCGCGCGACTCTCGTTTCTCGCGATTCTCTTGTTCCATAAACGACAATACCTCCCTCAATCATATGCGGCTGATTATTGCTCCCATAGCCTTGGGGATGCTACAAGGCAGTGATGGTGAACCCTCTTGAAAAGTGGGTCAAACTTTGTTATCAATTATTACTCTCAATTTTCTTCGTTCTTTCTTAATTTACATTTGGAGCCATTATTGTATTAAATTTGTCGAGACAAAATGTAACTCAATTACGAAATAGAGCTCGCGGAAATGTGGCAAGCGAGAGAGTCAGTCAATTGTGCGTGCGCACATCATGCGTGTGACGTCACCAATTCATGTGTATTTTTGCCCAACATTGCGACTCGGTAGTCGCTGAAGTCCAATTCCGATTTGCAAATTTTTTTGCAACTTCTGTCATTAACCTTTATCTCCAAAATAAGATATTAGTTATGTTAAAACATATGTGGTTACCGAGATAGAGGATATCCCATACAACGCTTTTGCGTGTAAATCAAATTCCTTCCCATGACCCCATTGGTAGGATCGTAGTCCTACATTAAAACGTACAAGTTGGGTTTAACAAAAACAAGCTTAATAACCAAGAATTTTCCATGGTGCGAAAGTTGTCAGTAACGCTCGCCGACAGGCAAATATTCCGATACTACCCCAGAATGTCAATTCGAGAAAAATATAGCAGGGACATAGAGTTTACAAGTTTCCCAAATCGTGAGTTTGAATTTTTCTAAATATATGCGGATCGCCAAATTTCCACGTGTACTCCAGGAATACTTAAACTAAAGTTTAGTTGCATTTCGACACTGTTGAAGTAAATAAATATATGAAGCCACTTCAAAAGCTGCATCTTGCCCGAACCTTCGAGACTCAACGCATTCTTTTCTCAATTCACGTTTAATATCCCGATTTGAAACGTGGAAAACCCGGCTTAAGCGTGCCTACTTGGACTTGCCATTAATTTGAATAAAAAGTTTTCAGTTCATTTTGATTGCCAATTGTACCGAAAATAATTATGCTTTGTCCCAAAAACTCTCGGATCCATAAAGTTTCACATCTCCAGCCTACACTAAAATCGGTCCGAGATGCAGCCAATGCAGGTTTAATGCTATGCAACTAGAAAAGAGATTCAAGCCAAGGAATGGATGTCAAAGATTCTCACCTTCTGTGAAATCTAACAATAGGGTCAGCCCATAGATCCTCCAGAAAAACAGTCCTTCCTTTCATAGCCACATATGGATGCTTCTTGCACATCAGCCAACCCATGTGGGCGAAAAAGAATCCGCGTTTGATGTTGTGCGGGTCTGCATCGGTTTCGGTGAATTTGTGGTGGACCCGGTGATCTCGGCACCATTCATAGATGTCATTCTGCAAGAGAATCGGTTTCATGAGCATCGTGTCAAAACTTCAAACACCCGTCAAGAAGGGTCATAACCAACAGGAACTTACCTGGGCTGCGATACTAGCTAAAGAACAGAGTAGAGCTTTTAGCGGCCACTTTGCTTTGTATGATCTATGAGACCAAAGTCTGTGCGATCCAGCTGTAATGCCCAAGCCACCGAAGCTTCCATATATGTAAGCTATAACAAGAATAAACGAGTTAAAGGGAATTTGTTGGAGTTTTTGGCAAGAAGCTACACTCGCGATTCTCGACCCTTCGTTGGAAGAGCTAGCTTATGGCACAATTTGAGAGAGGAGGCGTATGGAGAGCAGCAGATTGTTTTTCCACCTTCCTATTCATATTTCCACCCACATCTTAGTTTATTACTTTAATCTGTTCCGGAACCATGATAGAGAAATGGAGAAAAAATGGGAGATAAAGTTGAAAAAAATATTCGGCATATTTTGAATAAATGCGCATCTCCTACAAAAGGACCAATTCTTCATAGATCGCGAGTTGGTCACCAGATTTATAAAAAGTTCTGGCAGTCTTCACTGAAAGTCGAAAAATCCTCTCATTCAAGCTAAGTTAAGTTTTTCTGCGTGTGTCGGTCACGTCTTCGAATTTAATGCGGCAGAGTTCGAGGACGTGGCGCGAGCGCAGAGAACTCTTAGATCGGGAGGAGGAATTCAGACTGAACAAATCGGCTAGACGAATTGCACTCAAAAGATTAGGTTCGAGAGGGAGCAACAGTCAAAATTCGCCCTCAACCAAGGGTTAAACATTTTCAATTTATAAATATGTACAATATCGAAACTCAAAACTGCTCGATCTCCAAGTGCTGAAAAACGGAATTCAAGTCGGTAAGAAATAGAAATCTCCATTTTCAGAGGACATTAAATTCGAGGATGGAACATTACATTCATGGAGAAAATAAGAATCTTTCAAATACAATACAGTTTAAATTTGAAGACGCACCGGGACTCCATACTTAAGAAACTTTTAATCATTTGTTACGTGCCATATTAGAATTCGGTTTGATTTAGTTAGATTAACACACTATCTTTACCCCGTCCTGCCTAGGCATCCAGGGACCTGAAAGACAGCCGCTGCAATAGCTCGAGTACCTAAATCAGAGTCTTGGTAGCCATCACCGGCCACGGCCCTCCCGAAGGAGGTACGTATAATCTCTGGGAGGCAACAGCCTCCACCATCATTGTACCCCCAGGAGAAGAAAAACCACCGATTTATCCAGCGGCTTCTCATCCACGTAATTGTGGTACGCCCCACGGGGAATCCACGCGGAATCTAGAAATTAAGAAAGATATCTTTTTGGAAGCACCTCGTAATTTTGAACCAATGATAAATGAAAACATCCGAAATTCTACAAAACACCAGCTAGGGTTTTTGAATCTGATGAAAGTGTACTTAATGAACCTTCTATGTAATTGAAAGATTAAGTTGAATCGAAATTTAGATTATTGGAGACTATGGTTAGCCATTACAGTTTGCAGTTCAATTCAGTCCGTTTTAGTCGATATAATTGCAGCGCGACTGTATCGCTCGTCTACTTCGACTTGCCTTACGATCTCTGATTTTAGCATTACTAATATAATAGCCCATATCCTCCGGTAGCTCTCTGACGTCACCAACAATAAAACTAGCGCCTAGCACTGCGAGAGGTTAAACAGCATTATTTCATTGTTAGAGCACCTAAATTTCAGTAATTTTAAATGTAAAAGTAATTGTCGTTCTAATTTCAAATTTAATAGCTTTAAAATAGTGAAATAAAATTTGCTATCGATTGATATAAAATTTATCTCGTTATGATCAATAGTTCCCGAGAAATCTTAAATTATATTAATCCTAGATTTCAAATTAATTTCCGCTTTTTAATAGAAAGTAGAGTAAATTACGTCAGTGATATATCATGCGCGTGCTATAGTTTGGATGCCAAATTGTATCTGAATCTTTTCTTGCCAAGAATTAAATTAGCCACCAGTGAGGTGAATCTACCATTCGTTCTCAACCGCCGCCAGTTCCCGTTAATTCCAATTTACACGATTACTATCAACAAATCGCAGGAGCAAACTTTCGATCATGTTGGAATTTACCTCGATTAGCCTGTCTTTTCAGATGGACAGCTCTATGTTGCACTTTCAAGGTCTAGGATTCCCAATCACGTTAAAATTTACACAAACACATCTGAAGTGCAAGGGAAATTATTAAACAACGAAAAATACTTCACACGAAATGTTGTGTACCAAGAAATTTTTGGAATAAAGAAATATATAAATAATATGTAGGGTAGACCGGGGCTAGTTGGACCGTTTTTCCTTCTAAGAATTTTTTAAAAAATGAGAATTCAACACTGTAAATTTTTTTAATGCAAACACCATCAGTGTACCTTCAGGAAGAATTAAATTAAAAGTTGAAACTGATACCAAGTCGCGTGGCCCAACCTTCCCCGACTACAGGGTAAGTTGGGCCACATCGGTTATTTAATATTCTGGTGAGGTGAAATTGAAGAATAATAAAAAAACACTTTACTTTTCATTTCCTGCGAACGATAACACAAGATAACCTAAAGGAAAATCTCTTTCTTACACCATTCCTTGATGAAGCCATAAAATTCTAAAATTATATCAAGCATAAAACCAAGAGATTGAAACTACAAAATTAATAAGTTTTATGTTAGAAACAGAATTAAATGACTTCATCGCTACAATTTTCATCATTACAGTTTCTCTTCTAAAACGGAAGCTCTCAAAGTTTCAGAAGAAGCATTCCCTCTATCCGATTTTCTAACATAATGGCGAACCATCTTAGCAGGTAGCCCTACATGTGAAACAAAGTAGCATGATGTGATTATCACAAAAAAATTCTTCCATATTATAATTAAGGCAGATGAATATTAATATAATAATAATAATATAAACAATATTTATATAATATAAATAATAATATAATTATAACAAACAATGATATTAATGTAATAATAATATTAATTTAAATAACACAGCTGTGTTATTCTCCATATTGTAGGTTATATATACAAATCTGGGGCATTTTTACTCAACAAGAACCGATAAAATTTTTAAATTCATCGTAAAATAATAACAGCGCATTCTCTTGTGCAATTATAATTGAGATGGAACCAGCTTAGATTTTCTTAACAATTATCTTGCATTTTAATTTTGGTGCATATCCTATAAATTCAGATATATTTGTATACAGCATATCATGAAAAACTGTTTAGCAGCGTCATTTCATTTTACAGCAACATTGAATCGTTATAGTTATTCATAATAGACTTGCCATATATTAATTCGGTGCAATTCCATCTCAAAATTAAAAGAAAATTTTAAAATATTTTAAAACTATTACTGAAACTGAACTTTAAATTCTATATGCATTTCAATTTAAAATATGTTTAGCATAATTGTCTTTTAACAACAATGGGATATTAGATAGATATCAATTCGCAAATTTTGACTATCATCAATACTTTCTTCCTTTGAATATAGTAGAAATTAAAAAGAATAATATATAAAATTCAGAGAACGGTTACGTAAATCAAATGATTTCTAGTCTTCATTCGTTACAATAAGGCTTCGGAGATACTACGTGGCACGTTCGATCACCATTTCTACAGGGTCAACATTCTACGGGGAAATTTGGGCAGCCGGCCGAACGTGCCCTATGCGAAGAAGGCCCAACTTACTCTATGTCGCCATTTTGGTTTCTGATGAGTGTGCGAATTTATTTTGAAAGTATATCAGTAAACAAACATGCAATACAGTAACTTTGAACAGTTTTCTTTCAGAATATTATTTGTAAAAATGGAAATTGTAATATACAAACATAGAAATAAAAAGATTTATAAGGAAGAAAAGTTACTCACCTTGGCAAAAATTTGAAAATTCCAGCTAGTTCTTTAGTAGACGCTACTTCTTCAATGACCTTTACGGGAAAGAAGTGAGGAGGGATGACGCATACTTGACTGGAGTAACAGCGCTATCTATCGGAAAATATTTAAAATATCGCGACTGACCCAACGTGCCCCTATGCCCAACTAGCCCCTGTCTACCTTAAATAAAAAAAACAATATTTCCTGTCATAAAACACATGTTTAACATTGATTGAAAACACATAAAATGAACATTTCTCTCCCATATATACCTATTTAAACACGTCAAATTTGACAGGAAATCTCGCGACTGAAGAGGCAATTTGCACCCGTCTTACCAAGACGGGTGATTTTCTAGTTACTAATAATGATCAAAGAATGTATGCTTGAAAATTGAGCCAATTTGTCGTTAGGATCGTAAGGAACTTGACCGCTTCATATGCAATGATGCTTCCGACTCCTGAATACGATCGCACAAGATATTTAATTAAAGAGGCAATTTCGAATACAAATCACTTGGATATCCGAGGTACTATAATATTAATCCATAAAAGAATGTAAAGTCCCAAATAGGTTTGATCCGATTTCACTAGAGATTTATGAAACAAAAGACACTTTGCTCTTTTGCACCATATTCCATGTTAAAATCCGAATACGAGTTCCATTCGTACGTCAAGGGGGTCAAGAAAGTTAGTTACTCTGGTCATTACATCCAATGCCATATCACAAGTCCCTACCGCTTTCGTATTGATTTGGTCTTGCGACATGTTATGCAATTTATACTAGAAATAAGGGCTCTTCGTTAGAGGAAGACATTTTAGGAACTGAAGTTTTTTACGCAAATTAGTCCTAATAAAGCTTCTTAATGGTTATTAATGAACTCTTAATATTTGAGTTTTTATCTACAACACTTAAGCCTGAATACGCATTCCGCCTAAAGTTGAGCTGGAACAATGCCATGAAGCACTACAAAAACATTCTTAGAGAAAATTTGATCCACAAAAAATTGGACAAGCCACTTGCTCATTACGACAGATCTTTGTCCAAGAATATATTAACTGATGCGTCACCCATATTCGGGTGACGCAGATATTAGGACCTCCGATTTAATTATATGTCTTTTCCTCCATCTATAAACTACAGTAAAGAAGGGCCATCTAAATAGATGTCAATCATAGGCTAGAGTCAAAGTGCAGCCAACGTGCTAAAGGATTCCATGTTAAAGTGAGGCTAGTGAGGCAGTTTCAACCAAGGGAAAGCCCTTCCATCAGTAAAGTGTGCTACAACATTAAGAGGCTAGTGTTTAAAAAGTTATACGGATAGCTATGAGCAAAACAAATCCAAGATAGACTCCAAAATACAAATTTAGTTTAAACAATTAATGCAATAATTTATCCAAGTTGCTTGTCAAATATTAATTTAAATCTCCGAAACCGGAATAGTTTGGATGTACAAAATGCCATCCGTCATTTTCAACTTAAACATTTAGATCTTTAAACAAGCTATTTTCATATCCATTGTATATTAAATGAGCATACATGCTGCTTTCATAACAAAAGCAAGTAATCTCGAGTTGCATGTGAAAGTTCTTAAATCTCAGTTTCATAGCTTAAATATTCGTAATGCATTCGATAACAGCTCTGAAAGAAAATTCAGAAGTATCTTGAGCATCAATACGGATATAGCAGGATAAAATACATTTCTTTCCTTCATGTTCGCATTAGAGCAAGATGAATTTCCTAGATGATCCAAGTTACAATGGAGTTCCCAAGGAATTTTAAAATCGCATTCCGAGGTTATCGAAGTCAAACCTTTAGCGCTCCATTCAATCCACCTAGACTACATTGAATTGCATGCATACTTTACCCTCAAAAAGCATACGATACATTTTTTTTAGTTAAACAAATATACAAGACAGGATTTTACAGCGATCGCTATAACTTGTTTTGGTTGCTAATCAAAGTAATTGCCTAGTTGAGGAATTTCATCTGCGAATGCCACATGCAAAATATACGCAACAAATTAGTTTTTGAAGGCCAAAGGGGTAAAATAAGCAAACTCTACACCAAGAATGTTACAATTCTTACTAAAAGCCGATTCAAAAAGCAATTTGAATTCTTACAACTAGTCAAAACTCAAGTTCCAGGGCGTATTTCATGCACAATTCAAGAACAATTACTATAACTTTAATAGAATAAATTCAACAGATCATTGACCAAGTCTAAAGGGCCCTATACAAATTTAAACTTATACTTACCAAATGGAACAGTTTTCCATAAAGCTACAGTGAGACACAAGTAGATTGCATAGAGAAAAGTCGCATGCAGATATATGAAAAGCATTACATTGAACCAGACTATCTTGGCTTTGTATTCTGGCTTTACGGATTCTTTCTGAGGAACAGGTTCTTCCACGAAAGTCGATTTTTGAGCCATTCTGGAAGAGAAGCATTCCATTTAAAAGGTGCGTTTTCAATATCGGAAGTCTAAAAACTTATTCAGTAAAAGCAAATTTAGGAAGTTAGAAATCTCCAAAACGGGAAGTATTTGAAGCCAAAATTCAGCTGCGTTTCAGATCATTACATCGATATTTACAATGAGTCTTTTCAGCAGTAAACACTAATAAGTTGAATTTCTATTCAAAGGACGTTCATGCTGGTCGTTATTGGCATCAACCCCTCGGAAACGTTTGTACAGGCATGTTTCAATAGCCTCTCGAGTTTTGAATTCAGATTTTTAGCTTCGAATCCCCAGACTCCTCCCCTTGCGAGAAAGCGAATGATTAATAAAAATTGAGTTTCAGTTGCCTACTTGTTATTGGGACACGATATTAAAAATAAATGAAGAGTATGAAATGCAAAGTCTGTTTTGATGAGCGAAATTTCATTGGAGAAGGCACGGTTACATGAAGAACAGGAAACAAATGCTAACCCAACCCTATTGTTGAATGTGCGAGCAGTGGCGAATACAGGGCGCTATCGGGCTGCAGCTCCACCTCCGCCAGAATTATCGTTTTCGATTTTATGTAAAATCACTGCAACTGTTCATTTTTTTAAACACGCGACAAAATTGCCTTCCTTCTCTAAAATTTTCCTAGTCATTCCGCTTGTAGTGGTCGAAAAAATTTGGCTAGTTATTTCAATGTATTTATTAAATCATCGAAAGTAACGTAGTGTTCTTTACGTTCTTATTGTCAGGAGAGAGAAGTCTAAAGTTTAAGTGTTTTGGTTTACGTAAGCCACGATGTTTGACATTCATCACAATCAAACTTTATGACCTCAGCCCCCAGACCCGAATCCTGGATTCGCCACTGTGTGCGAGAGAGGGTATGTGACGGCTGCGACATACGATTTTTCGCCCTCTGTCGACATCATTGTCCTAGCAAGTGTAAAAATGTATCCGGGCAGGGCAGTTTTACCTCTTAATCATATTTAGCTTTAAAAGGCAATACAAGCTCGCAATACAATTCGTCTCCATGGTGCCCTCCAATACTTGTGCCCGTCCTATGTATACTCCCCTGTAGCAGCATCCAGTGATTGCATCGACAATATTGTTCTATAATTAACCAACAAATCACTAAACAATTAAACAAAAAATCGCGCTCTAATAATTAAAGCACTTAAAAGAAAACAATTAGAATATAAAAGAAAAACAATTAAAATGGAAGAAAACTCTAATGGCGAACTTTTTCGAAGACCACTCGCCATCGGAGTTATAATATGGATAAATTCTGTCAAGGGCATGACTACACAGTCAAAACCTCCTGTGGCCTCAATTTATCCATTAACCGAAATAAAGAATCTATAATATCTTTAGAAAAAGAAGAAACTTAATAAAGTCCTTTAAAACAAATCCAATAGAGAACGTAAATATTTAACCTCTGCTGAAATAGAAGCAAGAATGACGCTGAGAAAACATACAAGAACAAAGAAAGTATAGGCTACCTAGCTTCATCTATGTAGAAAAATTCGAACCAATTAACAGAAGAATAAAAAAATCGATTTTAACTTGTTAAAGAAATTAATTGCGTAATCGTTGTCTTTTAATTTGTTTTTTAAATTATCTAAAGCTTTAACAAAAGTTGAATGGTTATTACAAATATTTTTTATTTTATTAATTTGAGAATACTTTAAAATTATAAAATTCCATTTAAAGATTTGTTTGAAAATCACAGTGCAATAGCCTTGAAATTAAATTTTTTTTATCGTAAATTTCAATAGAGACACACGAATTCAAAATTTCTATTTCCAGATCCAAAAAATTGCATTTGTTCAATTCGTTATTAGTTTTCTTTAAGCTCTTCTGGATAGCAATTATATAGGGAGTTAAAATTATTACAATTAAACACTAAAAGGTCATCAATGTAACGATAACCAAAAATAAGTTCATTTTTAATTAGTTCTCTCAAATGAGTGAAGAAATGCAATAGCCAATGCACTAGAAAAACAACCTAAAAACTGCTTATAATAGTTCCATTATAGCAATTCCATTAAAGAGATAATTTTCACAAATATTAACTCTGCAAACTTCTAACCATTTATTTTTAACTATTAAATCAGCATTAAGGTATAAATCATACATTTGAGCAGGTTTCTATTAATTTACTATGTGGGAGGCTAGTAAAAAGATTTTCAAAATCAAATGTATTAATGTTAAACATTTAAGAAAATTCTAATTTTTAGTGTTACTATCAATAATGAAGTTCTTTGATTTTATTAAGAATTAATTTAGAATTTAAGAAAAAATTACCAAAACGATAATTGTAACTGCCAGTGCTACAAGCGACAAATCTGAATTTTAATGGAATTTTACGAAATTTAAAAGTAGGGAAAAGACAAAGATAATTTAAATAACTAGTTTTAATTTTAGTTTTAGAAAGTGCCATCATTCTCTTATCCAGTTCGTTTTTGCTAAATTTAATTAATGAATATAATTCAAATAAAACATATCAACTAAGAAGAATTTACTTAAAGTGTAATTAATTCATTATGCAAAAATTATTCCCCGCTTTGTCAACTGTGGTAACAATAAATTTAACTTTATATAATCAATTTAAGATGCTTGAAGAAAATAACTCTATTATTTCTCTTTTCTAAAGAGGTTTCCTTTATTTCAGTTAATGGATAAATTCAGGCCACAAGGGGTATAATTTTTGACTGTGTAGTCATGCCCTTGACAGAAAATTTATCCATATTAGAACTCCGATGACGAGTGGTCTTCGAAAAAGTTCACCATTCGAATTCTTCAATTTTAATTGCTTTTCTTTTATATTCCAATTGTTTTCTTTTAAGTGTTTTAATTATTAGAGCATGATTTTTCTTCAATTCTATAGAGATTTGTTGGTTAATTGTATGACAATATTGTTGATGCAATCACTGGATGCTGCTGCGTTGGGCACGCAAATAGGTGCATTGTTCTCTATTGTGTACTTATTCGTTTCTTCTATATTCTATTAAACGTATAACGTCAGAAGTCAATAAAAACATTCTATCCACCGATAGCTTATCGCCGTTTGATTTGTTCATAGAAAAGGATGTAGCAGAAATATATAGGACGGTAGACGAAACAAACTGAACAGCTTGAAGGCAGCTGAAATAAGGAATTTCAATACTGAGCGAGGGAACATCTATACATTTGCGTGACACCGTTACAAGCTTCTTCAAAGATTAGTTCACTGGATAAAGAAATCGCAAGTACATTTCTCCATTCAACTATCGAGATGCTACAAACTTTGTTTGAATGTAAGAAACTTCCTAGAGAGATTTTTTATAGTACGAGATACAATATACTTGACGCTTCAAATGTAGTGCCATCACATTAGGAATAAGCATTCAATTGCTAGAATTTACATTTCTCAGAATGGATTGGAGGACAAATTTCTAATAAATATTCCACCTTCCAAGTAGTCAGTTTCGATTTAATTGGCTTTGGCTGCAGGAAGAATTCCATTTCCTTAGTTACACATCTAACTGTAAAGTTACGCATAAATATTTTTTCCTTTCGAACAGATCTTCAGCGCAGCATCGATTCATACGTTTTACAATTTGGACCGATTTCGAGCGCATTCGATTGCATTTTTATTCCAAATACAGCCCACACAAGATTTTAAGGAGGCAAATTTGGAGCTCTGCGACACATGGTCGCGAATTAGGTTCCAAAAGAAATTCTTGCTAATCTGATAGTTTAAACTGCCGAATTCAATAAGACTGATAAAGCATACGTGCTCCGGCAAGGAAGCCTCATTTTTTAAAAAATAAAAATATATGAAGCGAGATGGTCGACCACAGAACTGCTTTCGAGTCGAGATATTTGAAAGCGAAATCTTTCCTGTGAAGCTAAACACAAAGGAACCTTTTAAAGATAAATTTGCAGGGTTCTGTTTACAGAGTACACCACACTTGTCTTAAAAACATTCAGAGATGTAGATTTTTTTAACCCCTTTCCTTGAGTTTTTATTTACCTCTCAATTAGACGTCACCACCCATACGATACATTTATTATTTTATTCTATTTAAGATTGAAAATGATACTCGAGACATCTAAGCACGACCAGGTGATTTTTGCATTGAAAATTGTTGCGTTGACTTAATTACGGATTTAAATAGCGTACGGGCACAAAACAGCCACACTCATGACATACGATGCCAACCAAGGGGTTAAACTCCTTTAACACGAAATCACTTTGGTTTGCTTGGGGTTTCATCACACAAGAGCCAGTTTGTAGGTTATAACATGAAATCTAATTAGCCAATTACGAATAAACCAAAGTAGTGTAGGAATAATAGAGCAGCATTTCAGAATTGACTGTACTAACTAGCGTAGGATAGAGGAAACTGAGCTAGAAAATACGCTTTGTTCAGTTTAGAATGGACGCGGTGTTCCCAAATCCATTCGACATTTACGCGACACGTGTGGATCTACAAGAAATTAATTAATTAACAACCAAGGCCACCAAGCGAATAATTATTTCAGCAAAAGACGGTACGAGACAAATTCCGAGAATAAGCGTGAAAGCAAACTCATCTTTACGTATTTGCTTAGACACCCAGTCACTTCAACTAAATGCAATTTTTGAATAAAGCTCTTTCAGAACAGGTTATATAAATTTAGTCTTTCCTTATTTGCCGTTTATTTACTATCGAGATGTTTATTTTGACGAAATGAAAATTTTGAACATTCCGCATACAGTACGTAGTAGAACATTCTTTCGACGACGAAAACTACTTACTTATAAAAATGTTGCATAGCATACAGATGCTTCAAATTCAATGCGTTGGAGCATTTCCTTTCTACAACATGGCAAAGAGAAATAATTTAAACATATCGATTTGTAAACATTCTACAAATGAATGCGTTAATATCTGATGTACGGCAATACGATGGATCTTTGTAAAGTAACTTCTAAACGATTACGTACGAGTCATTCACTTATCAACGCCCCAACTTATTAAGCAGGTTATTAACCATGCTGTCCAGAATTCAGTCAATAAACCCAATAGACAAACGTCCATTGACAGAATGCAAAGCGACTGTGGCAAGTCTAGTTTTATAAGAAATCTAACCTGCTCTTTCGAAGGATAAAAAACTTACCCTACCCAATTTTTAAATTTACTCAAAATTCAAACATCACCACACCAGAATTTTCAGTCCAATACAAATACAATTGCATATCCTAGTAGGATTTTAAACTTTTCGGTTATTTGTAAACAAAGTTTGCTTAAAAACATTCGCCATTAATATAAGAACAATCTTAATCTTCAATATATCGAAACACGTACGTCATAGATGCGATTCAATTTCTTTAGTCATCAGAATAGAGTTTCGTGTCTACCACGTGAATGCCGTTTTTCCATACAATAATTTTTTTGCAACGCGAAATTGTGTGTCAAACTTCACATCTTGTAGCTGATGCATTAGATCTAGTTTAAAATGAACTGCTGATCCAATCTCCTATACATAGAGAAAAAAGAAATACTTGTTTATTTTCAGGTGCCATGGGAACTTTAGAATATTTAACAAATTTCATCCATTTCAGCACGAAGTGAGCAGGAGTTTCAAAAAGATTAAAATACGTTCTCCAAGTGACGTTTAATCCGAAATTCAATCGAGTGTACTCGGGTTCCTAAAGATGTAATTTTAATTTTTGACTCAAGATGTTCAAAGTGTTTGGAAGACTAGTTCCCAATACTTAGTAGAGGGAATATTAGTTTTATATTAGTCATATTGTTTGTTTTCAAGTTCGAATTAGCCATCAGATTCCAAGAATTTTTGCTGTACTCTACACTCGCCTCGAGTAAAGCAAGAATCTCGTAGACCAAGTTCTGTGGAGTTGAGGCACAAATCTATAAAATTTGTAAAACGAGAGGACCAGTTCGAAACGCTGGACCGATTTAGACAATTTTTATTTCGCACGAAAGCTTATGACGTCACCATTGCACGCCCACCATCTTAGAGATATTTCTCAAAATAAAAGGCTAGTATACTCCAAGCCAATACAACCGCCAATTCGCCAAGATGCAATTTCAGCTGCAGGCTGTTCATATTACGGAGAATAGCTGGTCGCTGAAGGATGATAGTAACGTTTAAAATCTGAAGTTAGTCTTGTTGTAAATCGATGTCTATCGTTATTCGAGCTTGCACATAAAGATAAAATACACAATTTCTCATTGCTGTAGAACAAGCCATTTCAAAACTCCTAATCATTACATTAGTCAGAGTTATTTACCGAGAGTCAAATCCACAGCTCCGAAATCCCCACTGAATGTTTTGTAGTTCCCAAAAAGGTGAACAAATGCCATTTAACCCTTTGCACTCTCGTGTCGAGTCGGACTCTACATTCTGAATGATCCATCTATTACACGTTGTTGTTGGATAGCGCTTAGTATAAATTCCATACAATTGCAAAAACAGATTACATTTTTGGAATTTAAACAATATTTTTCAGCTTCCCAACACGCTAAATCAATCCTTACACTCACACGCGTATAACTATGCATCTTATCTTTTGGAGTACCAAGGGTTAAATTCCACCGATCATTCTTCACATTCCTAAATACATTATTCGATTTTAGCTAGTTTCAGAATATTCCCATATTCAAGGAACCATTTTAAGAGCGAAAGTCTTAAAAATCTCTGCATAGGAGCAATTTATCCGTTTCCAAATTCAGGACATGTAATCATTTAAAAATTTAGACAGGCGATCGATTCTTTACATTGAAATAATTTTGATTACCCAGATATCCAGAAACTTCCTCCCACTAATTAATTTCGAAGTTCATCAGGAATTCATTATTAGATGAGGTAGCACTCAGAATTTACACGCCGATTGACTTTGAGCTTCTAGAATCGCATGCTTTCGCTTTTATTACATTTCATTTTGGGACCAGAAACCATCTTGCATCACCACAAGGTCTAAATGGATTTTTTGAAAGTCATTTCTTTATAGCCAAATGCAAGTCTCAGAAAATTCGATCTTGTAGCAAAAATCGGATTTATGCAGATAACTTATTCTGCAACAACCATTTGCACGTGTCGCTTGAAAGCGCCAATTGGCGAAGTCGCCTGCTACTATTTTATTCGTTAGCGCTTCAGGCACTCACTTCCCCAAATTTCAATTTTGAAGAGAAAATCCGAAACCAAGTCCAGAAACCTATGAGTAGCAAGCTCTGCCCATGAAGACAAAGCTCCTCCCTTATCGCAATATTTAAGTCATCAAATGATTAAAATTTACTAAGCGCGAGGAATCCCTCATGCCAGTCATAAGATACTGAAAACATCGGCTGGCTAGTATCGCCCCCCCCCCCCGGGGGGCGTGGCTAAACAGCACGGGTAAGCTAGAAAGATAGTTTGTTTAAGATTTTATTTCAAAGAAAGTTGCAGGAAAGTAATATGATGAGCGAGAATGCACATCGAATACGACTTCCAACATGAAAAGCCATATCATATTGAAGGAAGTTCAGCAATTCGTGGCCAGCCGGGAGAGAGAATTTCATGTTATAGAAACCGGAAAAGTACATGATTTACAGGTCAATTGGTTTGGGTTTAATGGCACAAGGTCTAATTTGGCCATACCGCGCCAAACGCTTCTTTTTCAGATCCATGGTGTACAGGATTGGACAACATTAAATCGGTCGAGGAAAATAACGGAGGCTCTTTAAGCTAGCAATTTTAAAGTTGTAAGAAGCAGCGATTTCAGAATAAATACAAGCCAAATAAGCTTAGTTTATTAACCGATGGCTTTTCTTTAAGTTAATTTTAATACAGGATATCGAGTCGGACAGTTAAACTAACACGAAGATTACGGACGTTTCTTGCATACCCATTTCCAGTGAGACCTGTCAAATTGACGGGAGAGGAAACTACGCATTTTCTTAATATTTCACTTAAAAATTACAGTAATAACATTAGTCGACAGTACCGAATTTATACAAATTTACTATGACAGCATTTATTCAACGCATTTTTACAGATAAATATCCTTCTCAAATATCAGAGAAAACGACAATTTTCACTTTCAAACGTTTTCATGGCAACTCACGACGGCTACAACCCTCGTTTGCTCTCCGTCCACTGAACAAATGATGGCCATGACCATCGTGACGGTCAAAGCCGGCAATTGCTTTATTCATTGGAAAATTGTTCCTACAAACAAATATGGCTAAAGCAGTCGAGAGTCTAGCTAGTTACTCTTTCGCTCGTAGTAATGTCAAAATAAAAGCTTCTACTAAATCATGCTCCCAACAGAAGCTATTCTACCTACTGGTATATATAAAATGTAAACACATAGCATATGAAAACTTGGAAAATTATAAACTCCTAAAATTGTTTCAATAATCAAACGACTGTAGCAGCCAACATATCGATACATGAAAAATACACGCAAAATCAACTAGCATTTTATCTAGACGATTGTATCACTTTCGTTCACTACTAAAAAATTAAATGCATTAGTACAATCCGTACTAATGTTCTTTTTTAATTGGAAGTTGAAGTTGAAGTTGATTTGACTTTCCCTGGCACAAGATCCTCGAATGGGATAAGCTGCGCCGAAAACCAAGAATCTGTACAGAAAATAAGTGCTTAAAAGAGTCGTTAGTTAAAATCCAACTAAAAAGGTGAGATGAATGAACCGACACTACTAAGATACTAAAACAAGAAATTTAAAAGAGATCAGTTCAAAAGATAAGAAAACTAAATATCATGGAAAACACCAATGTCCTTCAAGTACATGAAGAGGTTAAAATGTGGAATTTGTCCCAATAAAAATGATAAATCGAAACTGCTTGAGCGAAAGTACCTCAACCGACGTCTATTAACAGCCACACAGTCTGTTAAGATGTGTTTGACAGTTAGTATGTCACCACAATGGCTACATGTTGGAGGAGACTCCGCAAAGAGCAAATATTTATGTGTCAGTCGTGTATGCCCAATACGAAGTCTAGTTAACACGACGTCACAGCGTCTGTTAAGTTTCGTAATCCAATGCGAGAGAACCGGTTTAATGACATGGAGCTTGTTATTTGTTTCCATATTCCATTTTTTCTGCCACTGGCAATGGCACCACTGATTGAAGGCTGATCGCACATCAGCATAAACAATTGGTCGTGTCAAGAATTCTGTAGCCGATTTTGCAGATTTGTCTGCCAATTCATTTCCAGTAATGCCAACATGGGAGGGAACCCGTGAAAATAGAATCCGAGCCCCTTTTGAAAGTAAATGCCTATAGAAGTCTTTAACTTCTTTAATGAGTGGATTACGAGTTGAGGAGCTACGTAAAGATTCCAGAAGACTCATAGAATCAGTGTATAAAATGGATTTTCTGATGTCATGCACATCAATGTACTTGAGTGCAAAATAAACAGCCGTAATTTCGGAAGAGAAAACAGACGTCAAAGAGTGTAGTTTATAACTGATGATGTGACCATTAGTAAAAAATGCGCAGCCAACATGGTTCAAGGATTTGGAACCATCCGTAAAAACTGGTTGATAAGACTGATAAAATTGTCGATGTTGATTAAAAAGTGAAATTAAAACCGAG
Organism: Araneus ventricosus; assembly: GCA_013235015.1. Taxonomy (NCBI): domain Eukaryota; kingdom Metazoa; phylum Arthropoda; class Arachnida; order Araneae; family Araneidae; genus Araneus; species Araneus ventricosus. The sequence goes on from BGPR01014498.1 coordinate 38,029, forward strand.
TTATTGGAGTCTGACTTGATAAAATTTCCAAAAGGGTTAATGTAAGATATGCTGTTTTCCATCCATGGAGGATGGCCACAAAAATCATTTGTGTGAATCTTTACATCGTGAAAAGTGTCTGGAAGTATATTACGCATACGCAGTCCAAAATGAGGGATACATGAGGGGCGGGCATTGAAGAGGCGATTATTATTGCCATTTAATAATGTCCCACGTAAAGGATGCTTGTCGTTTGACAGAATAGGAAAGTAATAAGAAAGAGACAATTTATCTCTTCTAGATGATAATGATGGTTCAAAAGCCTCCGCATATAAACTAGGTATAGGAGATGTTCGGAAGGCCCCTAAACACAGCCTTAGAGCTTGATGATGAACATAATCAAGGCGTTTCAAGTAAAAAGGTCGAGCAGAGCCATATACTACACTTCCATAGTCTATCATAGACCGGATGATGCTTCGATAAACACGAAGCAAACATGAACGGTCTGCTCCCCAGGAAGTATTGGATAGAGTTCTTAAAATATTTAATGATCGAAGACATCTCTTCCGAAAGCTGGAAATGTGTGGAAGGAAAGTCAAACGTTTATCAAATACTACACCCACAAATTTATAGTTATCTTGAAAACGATTGGGGACACCACTCAAAACAATTCTGGATCAGGATGAAGTGGCCTTTTGCAAAAGTGTATGCCTATTGTTTTTTGTGCAGAAATAGTAAACCCGCTTTTATTTGACCATTCAACAATATTGTTGATGGCTGTCTGAAGCTGTCTTTCTATGAGTTGCATGTTGCGAGCATAGCATGAAATGTGCAAATCATCAACGTAAAGATTCTTTTGTACAGTTTGTGGGATTACTGATAAAATGGGATTGATAGCTAAAACAAAAAGGGTTACGCTTAAAACACAGCCCTGAGGAACTCCTTCTTCCTGGCAAAAATGTTGGAAAAAGTATTCCCCAGTCGTACAATCAATCTTTGCTTTAATAGTTTTGAAAAAATATAGGTAAATTTCCTCTAAAACCAAGATCATAGAGATTTTTCATGATG